>VYZR01125192.1:45262-55680 GCA_013400675.1 Oxylabes madagascariensis
GTGTTGTCCAAATTTATTATTGTGGCTTATTAAATATTTTCAATAATTTTGATAATAAATCATTATTATTAAAAATTGGCTATTTCATTTATAACAGTCAGTTTTGAAAATTCTTGTACATATATGCATCAATTATGGGGGTTCTGATGTAAGTGCCCAAGAGTTTAGAGGACTAGACCCTTCTTTGTCTTGCTATATGGATGAAAAGGAAGAAAAGAAAGGTGACAGAGGATTTATAAAGCCTCATGGTCTACTTCTATTGCTTATTTTCTGCCTGTATCTAAGTTTTTAAAGGGTCCTTTCTTCATTAGGGGACTAATGATTTTGTCTAGTGAGCCAAAGCATAGATGAATATTGGATTAACAATGCCCACTAGCTCTCCCTCAGCAGGTGGAAGTTTTGATTCTGATCTGCTTGGTGGTGGTGTAAGGGAAGAGCCATGACCTGGAACCAAATGGATATGGAGGGGTACAAAGGAGGATGAGATCAGAAGGAGTTTCTATTGCTGTCTGGGCAGCCCCCTGCTGATGTAGCCATCCTTGAAAGAATAATAAACTCTTACAGTTGACTTTTCAGGTCCTTGTGTATTTTGGGGCACAAGAGCTATTGGTCACAGAGAAGATATATTATCTATTTCCAAGCTATTTTCCTTTTTTGTTGTTGTTTTTTGCTGTTGCTTTGTTTTGTTTTGTGTCCGTACCAAACTGGGAAGAACTGCAGGTAAGTATGAGGTTCTTAAATGCATGAAAATGGCAGAACAGCCTTGAACACAAATAAAAAGGGGCACTTCTATGTAAAACAAGCTGTTAAAGGCACTGCCTCTTAATGCAGAACAATAAAATAATCTTTTCAAACAGTTTAATGGCCAGGATGAATGAAAGAATCTGTGTATGCTTTACAAATGACCTGATTACTGCCAGCTCACATGCTTGCTCTGCAGTTGTAGTACATTAGAATTTGAAGTAGGATGTTGTTAGCAGCTCTTTGCGTGGGGTGGAATTTGAATCAAAAGCTATAAATGACCTGTGACAGCAAAAATGAAAGTGCAATTGCTTTCTCACATGACCTGTTTCTTTTAGTGTCATTAAACTCAATCAATGATTAACCTTTGGTTTAACAGTGCTTGTCATTTCATAGCAAATCAAGTAGAAAAAGTGGTGTCTACCTGAATAATTCCCTAGAAAATGTCTCTGAGGTACATTAATGGTTTGAGAGGTGAGAGGCTGGCCTAAATTTGAAGTGCAAAATCACTGAGTGCAATTGAGGGAATGAGAAACATCTGACTATCCATTTGGCTTGCAGAAATCCTGCATGGAAACCCAGACTACGGGAAGACCTGGTGTCTTCTTGCACGAACAGGACAATGTTTGACTCACAAATAGCACATAAGAAATAGCATTGAATGATTTCACAGAGCCTTCATCTCACTAAGATTGTTTTTAGCATAATAACTTTATGTAGTAAATATATACAAACAATGTGTTGCAATCCAAGGTTGTCTGGATATGGTTGTGTTTTTTTGATCTTCATTGAGATCAAATGAGTTACGTTACTTTACACTGAATTAAGTTCTAGCTGGAATGAATTTCCTTTTGGCAACCAATTAGGATGTTTAAAGAATTTACTTTTATTTCTTGATCTCAAAAGTATTTGTGGACAGTTCACATGGATGATGTATTACTGTGCCCAACTGCTATCAGCCTGTATAATTATGTCATTTGCATATGCTAACAAGGTACATTATAGGTATGGTGTTTTCACATGCCTTTTATCCAATTAGCTCATTGTACCCAGCAGCCTTGTGTTCTGCCCCTCTGTCACCAAATTATTAAGAGTTGTGAATTGAAAATGGTTCCATTCATATGGTGTGTCTGTGCAGACAGACCTGACTCAGAAGAAACGTGGCTTCTGCTGTTCGCAATCCTGATTTATTCATTACACATGAAGGGAGGGTCTGCAGGGCCCCTAGATAAGCTGGGGAGCTTGATGTGGGAGATGAGAATTGATTGAGAATTTCACAAAAAGTTGTGCTCTAAAAAATACAGAATTCCCAGGATAACTTCTTGTGCTCGTCAAGCACCTTTCATCTGAAGGCACATGGAATAATTAACCTTTGCTCACTTTCATTCATTTTGTTCTCAAAAGGAAAAGTTGCATGCAGTGTGATCTCTTTCCTCTTTTTTCGTATATCCAAGTGATCCAATGCACTTTGTGTAGCATTTTTAGCTCAATCCCATTGAAGTGGGATTCATTCAGGTGATTCAGCCATGCTCATGTGCCTTCATGTGCAGAATCATACCCAGCTACGTTTCTTTTAAAAGAGGATTTGCATGTACATTTGCACCAGGGAGATAACTTTCCTAAAATCTTGGCACAAAATATGTATGATCCTGCACAGGGATCCTGGTGAAATCATCACCCTGTTAATAGTGTTGCAACACGATAGTACTGTCATCATGGTCAGTGAAGTCAGAGCAGTGTTGGGAAAGTATAAGGGACAAGAAGGCAACATTCATTATCCCCAGTGCTCTTAGCTATCTTATCCTTTTTTAAATTGGGAATATTCCCAAAGAAAACTGCAGTGTCACTTTAGGAACATCCCCTATTTCATTGCCATATGATCAAAACCTCATTGACTCAATGACAGCCTAATTAATCAACGGAAAAATGAAAAGGAGAGAAAAATTGGGGCAACAATTTGCAAGCAGTATGCAGGCAAGAGGAAAATGGGTTAAAAGAAGTGTGGAGAACATGGTTTTCAGTTACTCTGTTATCTCCTTTTCCCTTCTTTCTCTCCCGTCCATGCCACTCCAAGAAAAGCAGCTGGCATCTGTAGCCTGTTGTGCAGATGGGTTGAGAGGAGCACATATTCCATGATGTGTCTGGCACACTTCAAAAGTGGCTGGTGACTGATTGTGTGTTTGCCAGCAGCCAGTGATTAGGGAGACTTGCTGTAGCCATGGATGTCTGGCAGCACAGAGTCCAAGAGACTGAGGGCATAAGGAAACATCACATGAATGTCTCTCAAAGCACTGGCCACATATGCAGCCACTTGGTAGACAGAGCCTGCAAGGGTGAGCATGTCTCTTATCCAGACTTGTCAGTTTCACAGGAGTCCTAAGTTTTCGTGTTTATTCCTAGATGTATGGAATATGCATTGGAATTTGTTGTTGTGTGTACACCTTGTGAGAAATGATGCTTGGCCTGAACAAGTTGCTGTTTAAATAGGCAGGAGCAGCAAAGGGCTGGAGACAGAAGATTTCCCCGTTCCATGGGGAAGAAACTGAAACACAGAGAAATAACATTGTTGGGTGACACGTGGGAGTTGTGACAGTGGTGAGAGCTAAATCCATTTTTACAAGCTTTTGCTGATGGTTTCAGCTTCAAAATGATTTTTTGCCTGTATGTACAAGGCACACCTTTGACTTGAAGCCACTTGACTCTTTCCTCCAGCAAGAGGCTCTGCCCACCTTGAGCACAGGTCAGATGCCAACCTTAGCAGGGCTCTGTGCTCTCCTCAATTTCCTCTGTGACCTCCCTGTCATTATCACTCTGCAGCACATCTGGGACACGGTTCTTGCCTTTTGGAGGAGGCACAGCAGCTACTAATCCCTTTCACTGTCTGCTCCCTGCCCACCCAGCCTGGTGTTGGAGGAGGAGAGAAAACAAGGCACAGGCAGGCAGACAACAAATGACACTGAGAGGATGCTGACATGGCTGGAACAGCATTCCTGCAAAGAGCCAGCCACTGGCAGGCAGCTTTACCACGGATTTTGCCATCCAGGCAGGAGATGGCATTGCTCAGGAACTCTCTGGAGCCTCTCACTCGTTTTTTTGGAATGGTACCAGCACAAAGCTGCAGCAACACGCTGGTGATTCAGGCCCAGCATGAATGGCGGGGCTGGACTGGTAACTTTGCTGCATGCCAAGAGGGGACTGTGCCAGAAAATTCACCGCCAGCAGCATACTTGCACCACAGTCAGCTTTACAGACACCCTTCCAAAACAAATATATCTGCTTAGAAAGAAATTCAGTTCTTTGTGAAGTGGCGTCAGGCTCGGCTGATTGGGGTTGTTTATGGAAAGTCACCAGCTCTCCAGTGGTGAGTTCTGCAGCATCAAATCCAATCTCTGCATTCCTCACTGCAAAATTAAGAGCCCTCTTCCAACCTAAACTCAGGACTCAAACTTGTGGTGATCTTCAGGAGAAGCTAAGGCACAATATTTTCCTCCTTTTCCCCATCACTGGGTGATCTTTCTTATCATGAGACTTAGGCACTTCCAGTGCTGTGCCCCTGGTGAACTGGTCTGTTCATTGATCTCCAAACCCACCTCCAGCCTCAGTTTCCCATCGGATAATCCCAATGTCATCTCCTGCCCAACCATTTGGCTGTGATAGAAGACCCATGGGCTCTGACAGGACCTCAGCCAGCATCCAGTCACTGAAAACCAAAAAATCCCTTTATTCTGACCCATAAGAATAAAGGGTCAGAACTCCCACACCTCACACCTCTTCTGCATTGATGTTCTTCCAGGTGATCCAGAAACTGAAGGAGGATTGGGACACCACTTACAAATGTGGTGGCTCCTCCTCCAAAACTGTCCAGGTGGCAAGGAATGGCTCTCTGCCTCTGCCCTGGGCACAGACAAGGACACTGCTGTGGCTGCACCTGAGCAACACCCAGGACCAACTTCTTCTGCCAGAGGCTGCGTGAACAAAATACTTGCATGAATAGAAATAAAACAGGTGACAGAGAACTGGGAGGATCAGGATTGCAGATCAGTGTGGACCACTTTTCCCTGCAGTGGGAACAGCTCTGCATCAGATGTGGAACCTCAAACTTTGGTCAGTCTTTATACACTATTCATTGTTATAAATTGCTATTGTATACCCTGACATTGCAACCTGACATTGGCATGCCCAGTGATCTCATCAGGTATAATGGCTACCACCAGCCTCAACCCTAGCCCAGAAGCCTAGGAAAACTAGGATATTCACCAGGTGGTTTTAGGAGAGAAAGCTTCCCACAGACAAAACCTGAGTTAGTGTATGAGGAAAGAAGAGGAAATGCAAAGCTGGCATAGCCTCAGCTTGGAAAAACTGACAGTCAGGCAGCAGTCCCCAGGGAAAATATCCTAATTTGGGAGAGCAGGAGCAATAGCTGTGGATTGTTTGGTGCAGGGTTGGGAATGTAACCAGGCCAATTCCAGGGCCATGGTGGGAGCAGCTGGGCACGTCCCTGGCTGGGGAAAGAGAGGCAGTGCAGGGCCAGGGGCTCCACGTGGACATGGGATGTGGCCTGTGGGGCTTGGCACCCTGGAAGAGCCACTCTGGTTGATCCAAGCAGTAACACAGAGGGGAGCAGTGCGAGGGATTTGCCTCAGACCTGCTTTCCCCCTTGCAGAGGTAAACTATTCAACCCTCTGCACTCCAGCCCCTCGGGGGCCTTGCCACCCAGTTCGAGAGCAGGCGTATTAATAAACCAACAATATCTGCGTCTGCATCTAGATCTAATCTGTGGCTGCTAAGTGAGATTTGCTGCTTCCCACCCCCAGAAGCATCTTGTCAGTAGTTCTGGAGCTCAGTTCTCCACCTGCAGTTTGAACATCCCATACGGTGGTGTTAATTTAGAGCCCATTCCTCCACTGTTCTGCTGACCAGCATTAGGGAAGCCCAGGTGGTATCCAGCCCTTCAGGGAAGGGATGCCTTTACTGCTTTCAGTGCTTGGTTCAGCACATGATTCTGGCTTGCTGGATAGACAAGCCCTTGCTAGATTTTGTCAGCTTACCTGTTTCACTGGAAGCCCTCCAGTGGCCATTAATTTGGCATCAGTGTTTCCACCTGAGGTTGCTGTCAGGTTTGCCATGGTCTCACGGTCTGATCTCCGTGGAATCCTCCAGAAAGATCTTGATGGCACACAGGGCCAAGCAAAGCCTCTCATTCCCCAAGTTGCCTTCCTGACACCTCTCTTCCTCTGTTTCGTCTGAGCTCCAGCTTCACGCAACAATGTTTAGTACCTTCAAATTCATTATTTAGCTACATTTTGGGCAAAACATTCTAAATATTAATGCAAACAAGGCCTGTTTCTTTTAACTGTTTCCCTCTGCTTGCTGATAGAAACAAGAGGAGAGCTATTCCCTGGGGACAGCCTGCCCATCTGGAGTATTCAGGCTTTTAGGGTCTGCTTTTCATCCTCTTCCCTGGCACTTGCTTCTTGCAGGGCTGGGCTGCACATTCACAGGTATATGACATTACTGCTAATACTGCAACAAGCTGGCATTCATCAAGCATCTGGGATGAAAGCTGTCTTTAAAAAGGCAGGTAGGGGCCTGTGCTATGGGAAAAATGACCAGGTTTTCTAATCACTCATATGGAGTTATCTGGACACATGGCTACCTTTCATCACTTACACTGACGCCAAAAAAACGGGATTATAAAGCCAACATGCCTGTTGAAATGTCTGTGTGTACTAAGCTGTCATGGGCTTGTTTTGGGTCAAAATAACACGTGTACTTGATTTCTTTGTTTTTAATTTTTCTTTTCTTTTTTCTTTTTTTTACCGTCCTGATTTTCTTGTGAGAATGTGAATAAAGAAGACAAAACTTATCCACAGAAAATATAAGTAATAGTGCCATTAACCGACATTACTTTTTTGAAAGCCATGCATAACCCAAAGCATACTGTAAGGGTAGAAGAAAACACAAATATCCAAGTAATTTTTCTCTTAGAAACTTAACACTTCACTAAATGGGTTTGAGTGACCTGGTCTAGTGGGAAGTGTCCCTGCCCATGCAGGGTGGTTGGAATGAGATGATCCTTAAGGTTCTTTCCAACCCAAGACCATTTCATGAGCTACAGCTTCCTTACCACCAGTGTCTGTACCACAAACATAAAACCAGGAGAGCAGCTGTACCAGGTCACGTCAAGGTCCATCCTGACTGGCATCCAGCTTTGGACTGAAATCATAAACAGATGTCTTGGGAAGAGGAGGGAAGCGGAAAACCTGTAAGATACATTCCCCTTCCAGCATCAGCTGTTCTCAGGTCAGGGACTCCCTGAGCAAGGTGTGGTTTGTCTCTTTAGTAACCTCAGTGCATTTCTTTACTGTGAACTTGTCCAGTCACTGGTTGAACCCTTATAAACTTTTATCATCCACAACATCCTTTGGCAAGTAATTCCATAGATCTACTATCTATTGCATGCAAAACTACCACTTCTTGTTTAGAACCCAGTTGATGCACAGCAAAAAACAATTGACAGTCCATCCCTACCCAACTTTTCTGTGATGATGTCGAACAGCCATGCAAATTAACACCAATGGCATTATTCAGATTTGGCTTTACATCACCCATTAAGCTATGCTGACATATTGCAGACTAGCAAATGCTCATCTTCTGCAGAACTTGCTTGGAAAACGCACAAACCCCCTAATAGCTAATAAAAGAATGCATTCAAAAGATTTTTCTGGCCTATACAAATAACTGAACAATCTGTAGGGCTTGGTTTTCCATTGCATGGCAGTAATGGTGTAATACTTGGAGAAACTGTGTATAAAGATCTATGGGTTGGAAAGGAAATAATTTCCATTAAAATCCCATGAAGAAAAAAAAGGATTATGGTGCAGCACTGGACAATGTACTTCTCAAAAACATGCTGCAAGAGACAGAAAAAAAATAATATATTCATTTTAAAAATGTCATTGTTCAAAGGTATAATGTTAGTCCTTCCAGGTTTTCCTGATGGCAGTGAGTGATAGGGCTCTGCTTTGCTCCCCAGTGAGTCAGTGGTGTGCACCACCCCACAAGTTATGGCTTTTCTTTTATCATTGTGCAGCATTTTGTCCCTGTTCTTGTGTGTTTTCCTCTGCTAATGCCATTTGTGTCATTCCAATGGAGGCAATTTTAACTGGGATGTCAATAAGCAGCAGCAAAGCAGTGAGGCCCTCTGAGGAGGGAGCCAGCATCTCTGGTGTCTCCAAGGAGAGATCTGCAAAGAATGGCAAGGAGGATGCCAAGCCAGAGAGTCACTCCAAGCCAGAGCTAGGAGAGTCACTGTGGCAAGGGAGGAACAAGAAAGGGAGGAGAAGAGGAGGGAGCTTGCCACCTTTCCACGCAGGACTCATGCAAAGTACTGATAATGTGTGTTTTATTCATTCCTTGCCTTTGTTCTCTAACCATCTCTTGAGAGACATTTCAAAGAAAGGGAGGTGAGGAATAGACTAAAAGTCTCCTTTTAGATTGAGGAATGCAGGCTCCACCCTTGCTCCCAGCTCCATCCTTTTTGTGCTGCTGCAGCTGGGGAGTCTCCCTTGAGGCTCTAACATAAACCTGGGGTTGGTCCTAAGCCAAATGGTCCAAGGATCAGGGGAGCCATTTTCTTCCCCGAGCTCAGGGCTGGCCTTTCATGACCATGCCAGGAGGTCAAAGATCCCTTGGGAAAGGACTCCATCCCTTCACCACAGGGGAGCTGGAACGATGTAGGGGTGACAGCGAGCAACCAGGTGGATGTCATCTCCTCGTGTGGTGCTGCTGTGCAGAATGTCCTGAACATGCACAGGAGGAGCCACGACCTGGATTTATTTCTGTGCACAGCAGCACGGGGCAACCATGGGAACATTCTGCCCCATTTTCAAGTCCACACTTCAAAAGAGATGTTGACAGGTTGGAAAAGCATCAGGGAAAGGTACATGAGCAGCCTGAGATCCAGAAACTTTATGGTAGGAGACTGAGAACTCAGTGGAATTCTTCTGTTTGAAGGAAGGCTGAGGGTTGACTTGCTTGTGTTCTACACGTATGAGCATGGGGAAAATACAACAGATGTTCCAAGCAGAAAATAAACCCATAATAAAATCTAGTGGTTGATTGTTGATGCTAGGTACATCCAGAACAGAAGGCAAGTAAAAAAATTGAAGGTATTTAGCCACTACTTACTAGAGTAAAATTCTATTCTCAGTTTCTCTTTTAAATCTGGAGTGGATGACTTCCTGAAATCTCTTCTGCTCCATCTGAAGATGGGGAAGAGCTCATGGGAGATGATTTTGTATCATGGTTATACAGCAGTTCAGATGACCATCATGAAAGCTCCCATGGCAAAACTGAATGTACAGCAGAGTTGACCATCCATGCCAAGTGCCTTTAGCCCTTACTCTGACAACCCTTGTGTGACCCTGGGTGCACTGGGAAATCCATATGATCCATAGTCACAGTGTGTTTATATACCCCAGAGAGATGAATGGGAGAAATGTTTCCATAGTGGGTAATCAGGATTAAATCTCACTGAGATTACAGCATTCAACGTCAACGCCTCTGAAACTGAGATAAAGAACAAGAAAAAGTAAAAAAAAAATAGCCCCTTTTTCTTTCACACAATAGATCTGCTATCAACTGTAGCCAATCTGCTAGCAATGATATTAAAATGTATTGCTATGTTCAGAAAATGTACCATTTTTGGCTATAATGGGTGTCCTCACCTAAAACCAGTGTGATCTGGCCAACTGGGAGAAGTGAGTGTTGGAAAAATGTTGTGTCTGATCACCTGAGCTCGGGGAGATCCACTGGGCTTACCTGGAGGCTTTGGCTCTGTTTAAATTCAGATCCCCACAAGACTAAACTTTATTTTTTTAAAAACACCGAATGCGTGTGGGTTATCATGTGCGTGCCTGGGAATAGAGAAATTAATTTTTAGCTCTTTGGCTTGAAGAGGGTCCCGGGTGAGTGCTCGCACTCCCATTCTGCAGTGACCTCTGCTGGCAAGGGCAGGACCCGGGATCTCCCTCCCTCCCTCCCTCCCACTCCACCTCTGCAAACGGGTTTTTTTTATTAGCACCTTCATCTGGAGGTGTTCAATTACCCTCCGTGTCAGTGCAGGGCAACACGGGTAAGGTAATGGAGCTGTCATACAAAGGCAAAAGAATGCCATGGGGCATATGAAGGTGGTAGTTAAACAGAGATAGTCAAATCTGATTAACAGCAATGATAGAGGAGTGTCAACATACACCAGTCTCGATGATTAAAAGAGAAAGTAGCTGGAAATTAGCAATTGTTATAGATAGCTTAAGGATATTGTTATTTTTTTTTCTTCACCTTTTGAAACTTCCCTTTGGGCATGTGTCTGCCAGTGAAATCACTGAGATATTTTTCCAGTGCGTAAGGAGTTGCTGTCATGCAGCGACTCATCAAAGATGCCCCTTGCTCTTCTGGAGGGATCTGTGCTTTTAGTGGCAGGGTCTGCTGCTGTAAATCACATTAGTGCAATTTATTTCATTGCTTTCTTACCCTGACAGAGAATCTGGCTCCAAATCTTTACATTACAGTTGTCCAAGAGAACCTACGAACACTGGGTTAGTTCTTGGCCCTTGCACAAGTCCCCAGTGTTCACTGTTGCAACTTGCCTTCTTATGGCTGACTCTTTTTTTTTT
>VYZR01125192.1:55698-84995 GCA_013400675.1 Oxylabes madagascariensis
TGTAACTTGTTTTTCTTTCCGTGATCACCATTTGTTTGCCACTTCAGGCGCACTGTGTTTGCACCCCTGTGACCAATACAGTCATATTTCCATGCAGAATGCAGAGAGGAGCAGTGTTTCTAGGTAATATTCTCAACTCAGTGCAGGTGGAACTGTTCAAGTCCCAGCTGCCTGCCTGTCCTGAGCTCTGCCCTCCTTACCGTCACTGTCTAAATATGCACGGCTAGTTCTGACTGTGAGCAGCAGCTCGGAGCCAGAGCACGGACAGAGCCAAGAGAGCAAAATTAGCTTACAAATTAACATGCAATGTGTAACCTGAGTTTTGGCTGTGTGCTGGTGCTCTCAGAGAGCGGGCAGGGGCTGGTGTCTGAGGAAGAGGATAACAGCAGGGCAGCACAGAGCATATAGTCCCCAGCCTGCTCCACCAGCCACCAGTGACCCAGGTGCTGCAACTGGTAATGTATGAAGCGTTGGTGAAAAATTACCCATTTCCCATCACCTGTCTCCATAATGCAAGTAGCTCCAGGTCTTGGAAACACCCTGATCTGGAAACATCCTGATCTAGAAAAACCCTGATGTAGAAGCAGGAAGCTACAAGAGTTTGTCTTCAGAGGGCTTCCCCTTCCTGGGCCGGTTTGTCCCCATCTCCTTGGGGCTGCAGTGGCAAATGGAGGTGGGATGTATTCCCTTCCCTGCAGAGGAAGAGTCTCAAGAATAATTGTGTTCCCTGAGGAAACTGCCCAGGGTCGAGGGCTGGAAGGCAAAGTAAAAGGAGAGGGAAGCTTTATGACTCCAGAATGGCCAGAATGGTTGTAAGCACCAGCAGACAATTAAGCTCATGTCTGCTGAAATTCTCCATGGTGAAGCCCTTCAGGAAAACTCAGTTTTAGCCCTCCATGGCAGAACATCCTGCCACCTCCAAACTGCTCCATGAGGGCTGCCAGGTAGAAGTGGCACATCAAAGCCTGAGCACCACAATTTCTTCATGTGCCCCCTGTTAGACAATTCCCTGGACATTCTGGCCAGGGCCAAACCACCACAGCCCCTTGTACTGGGAACAGTCCACCAGCCCAGCAGCATTGCTGCCTTTTACCTCTCCTAGCTGATTCCCAGTATTTTATCTGGATCACTGACAGTCCTGGTTAGCTAATGTGGCTCTCCAGGAGCTTGCAGAAGACTCACAGCTCTTCAGGTCTCTTCCTGTGAACTCCTGGGATTTGATGAACTTTGTTGCAGCCAAGGTGCAGGGGAATCTCATAAATCTCCTCCTGCCCTATTGTATGTTGTTTAGTGCATCTTATCATGTTCGACATCTCTAGTTATAGTAATCACTTTTAAAAATGTACTTCTGCCATGTCAGTAATTAATCAAATGCCTTTGTTTCATTAGCCATAATATTACCTTTGGTTTCATGTTCTTAGGTGTTCCTCTTTATGAACCCCTCCTGGTGAGTCTCTCCTCCTTAGCACCCCGTCACTCCAGATGCTTTAACATTGCTGATAAGGTGTTTAATGGAAAGACTATGAAAATTTCTTTTCTCGTATCAGACTGGGATCTAAAAGGGTTGGGATCAGCTTCAGGTCTGCTTTGCAGCTGCAAATACTGGCTCTGCTCTTTGATCCCTGTAGCTTCTGACCGACTCCATGGAGCTTCCCCTGCAGCTCCCAACCCAGCCCTTGACCCTGGCCCACCCCTCCTGAAAGGTCTCCATGTTGGTCTGAAAAGAACAAGATCAGTTCCTAAAGGTCAGGTAAACTCCTGACAGTCTGTAGGGGAAAAGGTTGTGAGTGAACAGATGGTGTGGATTTTGGGAGAAGTGGAAGAAAATGAAAAGGATGCCCAAACCCAACACTGTACCTGTATTGATAAGAGAGTGACAAAGGTGAAGGCATTTCCTATGTCCCTCATTGAGAGCTGCTGTGTGGGGACCCCACCTGTCACAGCAATGTGCACTGAAGCATTGCACACTGAACTCACTGGTGAAGCCTGGTTATTCAGTATCTCTAACTTTGAAATTTGTGCCACTGCTGTACACTTCAGAGTTGTGCTGTACAACAAGGACTTTCTTCTCTTCTCATTTTCTTTTTTTCCTCTGGAATCATTCCTTCTTTTTTCTCTTTCACTTTTTAAATCAAGGAAAAAAAAATTCTGGCATACTTCTGGGAGTAAAATAATTGTATAAAGTCACTGGCAAACAATCTTTGCCTAAACATGCATGCAGAAAGTGAGTTCTCACAATTATGGTTCATGCAAAATGAAGTCAGATTATAGAGGCCTCCAGCATGATTTCTAGCCTGATAATGATGAGAAGAGAAGATTAGGCTTATCACAGACAAAGTTTGTGTGCTGAGATTTTTAGTAACTCAAAAACAGCCGCACTGCTGAAATGCACTTAAACTACTTATCTGCAGCACAGTGTTCACAAATGCTGTAGCTTTACGAAGTGAGGCAAAGGAGGGATTTTCTGCACTATTTTACACCTCAGTACTGCAAAATGCTGAAGAGCAGGCATCACCTCCATCTCCAGCACGTGGAGCAGCTCTGTGGGCTCGGCTGGGAAGCGCCATGTGCCTTGAGGTGCACAGGTGCTGCTCATTACCTGGGAGCTCAAGCGGTTTGGGTTTTTGGTGGGTTTTTGTGTTTTGGTTTTTTGGCTTTTTTTTTTTAATTTTGGAGTGAGGCTTTATCTGAACCTCCTGCAGCTCTGTGCATCTGCCATGGGAAGGCTGGGAAGTCTCAGAGAGCCTGGTGTGAGCCTGGAGCAATGCTCCCCCCCGCATTTTGTTTAGTGAGGAACTCCAGTGCAAAACGCAGAGCTGTTATACCCTGGTAGAACGTGAAGTCAGCAGAAACTGTTTAAGTGCTGGGCATGGCATTGATCCAAAATTCCTTACATGTCCATATTCCCACTCCATATGGCACTGGTTTGTGATGGGGACTGTCTCAGAAGAAATGAGTCTGAGTGCGGTTTCCTACGCCCTGATGAGTCCTGCCAGAGTACTGGTCAGGTCATAGCAGGCCTGTTTTAGCTCTTTGTCACTGCTTTTCTTTTGCAGCTCCACCAGGACCCTTGACCTCATAGCACCAAGTTTCTCAGCTCTGATCGTTGTGATGAAATCTTGTTTCCCTTTGCCTTGATCCCAGTGAGGGTCTGTCTCGGCTGGCAGAGAAAATCCTATGTTCTGGATAACCTGAATTACACAAGACAGCAGGACACGAAGAAATACAGGCTCTGAGCAGCCATCATGTGAGTTAGCCCAGCTGGAAAGGAGCCAGGCTGCAGGAAGGGCAGTGCTGAGTCAGGCTGAGGGGTCACCTCACTGCATCCTGTCTCTGACCAGCCTGTAGCGACGGCTCAGCAAAGGAGCACAGGAGCAGGACAAGTACAGAGATATTTCCTCCACTTCATCCTTCCAGCTTCTGGCAGTCTGGAGTTTAGGGACTTCCTGATCCAGAGCTGTATCTTCATCTCTGCAGTCTAGGGGCTTTTGATCGACTTTTCTTTCAAGAATTTTCTAATTGTATTTGGAACCCGTTTATAACTCTGGCCTCCACGACATCCTATGGCAATGGGTGTCACAAAGTGCTTTTGCATTGGGTGTGTTTGCTTTAAACCTGGCATCTAATCTTGTAAAGTCTCCTCAGTATTTACACTATGGGAGACACATTTTTATCACATTCTCCAGGCCATTCCTAATTTCACACACCTCTCATCTGCTGTCCCAGTGGTCTCTTCCCCAGCTGAGTAGCCCCAGCCTATATGATGCTTCTTTATTTTGAAGACTTTCTATAGCTTTGATCATCCCTGTTGATCTCCTGTGAACATTTCTGGCCCTGCTCTGTTTTTCCTGGGCACAGAGAGCAGCCCTGCCTGCAGGGATACACACCATCAATGTACACAGCAACACAGGGATGAGAACAGGTGTCTTTTTTTTTTTCTTTGTTTCTTTCCTAATGGTTTCTGATGCTCAGTTTTGCTTTCTGAGTGCTGCTAGACCCTGAATTATGTACTTACAAGCACTATCCACACTGATTGCAGTGTCTTTCCTGAGAGGAAGTAACTAATGTAATGTCCATTACTGTATAGACATTATTAGGGAGCGTTTTTACCCTGTAAGAATCAGTTTGCATTTGTTATCATGAAACTTTTATTTGCCATTTCATCTTTTGCTAATATCAGATTGCAGTCACTGGTAGAGTGGGATTTTCTGTGACTCTTCATGACCAGCATCAGCTGTTTGACTGTTCAAAGTCAGCCTTCACTTTTTAGCAGCTGGGCAAGATTAATACAGGGATAATACTTAGGGTCTCACCTTTAAGGGAAGTACTGGATAAAAAACACCAAGCTTTGGGGTTTGTGCCTATAGGATGCTCTTCACAGGACCAAAGGTGTGTTGGACATCTCAGAAGTAGAGATGACACCAACACCTCATTTCTTGAATTATAGACACCAATTCTTGCCTCATCCTGCTCCAGGGAGTACAGAGTTGAAATGCCTGATTAGTGAGCTGAGTGTAATGCAGATGCTTTGGGGCTATTCCAGGCACTGGAGTTAATCCAGGCTGTGGGGTACAGCCATGGGCCCCGAGCTGTGCAGGCTGCAGATTGGATTCCACTTCGAAATTAAATTATTGATTATCTTTAAGAAGCTTTAAATATCCCAGGACGCTTATCTTTGAAGGTACAATTCTTCTGAATCTGGTCTATGATGGTGGCAGAAAAAGTGTGGCTTGAATCCCTCAGGTCACTTGTTGGTTCTGTCCATTCCATGAGCTGGGGTTTTCCTTCCTCTTTACAATTTGAGTTTGTAAATCCTACGGGTGCTGTGGAGGAGCCATTGATCGACTGCTGCCTTGGGAAGCAGGGAAAGAGGGAGACGGGGGATGATTTTTGGGGCTTACATTTGATCACAATTGGCTGTTGCAGGGTGGGAAGAAGAAGCTGGCTTTCCTTGTGACAGATGCTGGGGCGGCAGAGCCAGGATAAGTCGTTTCCGATGGGAGCTCACGGTATGAAATAAATAAGGGGAAAGTGAGAGTCAAAGACACATTGTATAAGATGTGCAACTGGCAAGATGCCAGCATAAATATTCATTGAGTATGTTAATTAGCAACTATTGCTGTTACTCATTAACTAATTTATTCAACAAATAGCATTCAGGCCACTCTAGAACACTGCATACTGTTACTGCTAAAAGGGGTATCAGTTTCCCTGGCTGTCACCTGGAGACATTGATACTCCCCCATCTTTGCAAGTACTTTGATGTGTGGAGATGAAAACTGCAGCAGGGGGCCGATGGAGCACAGTGTGTCACTTATGGAGTAGGAGAAGTCCAGTCCCATTCCCAGAAACCTACTAAGAGATTTAATTAATTAGTTCAACCTCAACTGAAGAAGAATAGCGAGTCCACGTCAAGACTTCTGTTTGGACAACAGCAATGGCGTGTAGGTTGGAGAGAGTCTGAAAAGAAATGGATGGTCTCCTCTGTGAATTGATTTTTTTTTTAAAAGAGAGGAATTAAACGTGTCATAAAGAGTCAGTTTTTGTTGTTTCCAAAAATATGGTTGGTCCTGCCTGTCAAAACTACTGCTGGCAGCAAAGAATTGCAGAAGAGGTTGGCATTACTGAGTGGCTGGATGATAAAACAGAAATGGAATTTAGTGTTGGAAAGTGCAAAGTAATGCACTGCAGAGAAAAACAATCTGAATATTACATAGGTAATGAGGGCTTCTAATATACCAATTACCAATCAGGAAAGGGAAACTAGGGTCACTGGGGACAGAACTATGAGATTATCACACCACCAGTGAGTGCTCAGTAGCAATCAGAAAGGCAAATGGGATGTTGGTAATTACAGGAAAAAGAATACAGGAAAAAAAAAGATATTATTAAGCCACAACTCCAATCTAAATACATTCAAATAGCCTGCTCCCCCATCTCAAAAGCACAGAGCAGAATTATATTACATCTGTAACTGTGACAGAATATGGTGTGATATTTATGGAGAAATAACTTCTATGCAAAGACTGAACAAGTAGAAAGGAATCTACCTTATGGGGAAAAAAAGTGATGATGAAAGGCAACATCTGAGAAAAAATGTTTTCCATCCCAAATGGCACAGAAAAGGTAAATAAAGACAGCTGTTCTTACAATAGAAGAACTGAGACACATGCAAAGAAATGATCAAGCAGCAAACTCAAATAAGAAAAAATATTGCTTCATACCACATCTAATGGTTTGGTGGAACTCCTTGCCCAGGGTGTTACGGAGGCCAAGAACATAACTGGTTTCAGAAAAGGAACAGAAACATTCATGATGAAAAATTCCTTTAGGGTCTACTAATGCAGAAGTTGAGGGAGTTGTTGATTGCCAGAATCTGTGAGGAGGCCATGCCCACAGGGGGATTCCTGCATCGTGCTCTCCTTTGGACTCCACAAACCTGCTGCAGGTCATTGTCAGAGAGAAGGTCCTGGGGTGCCTGGACCCATGGGTGGCCTTGTGTAAGGGTTTTATGTCAATGCTCTGCAGTGAGGACCGAGACCCCTTTGAGGTCCCTTCCACATCAATTTCTCTAATTAGACTTTGGAGAACAGCCAGAGGATGAGGAATCCTAATCTATCAATCTATCTAGCTGTCTACAGACCTACCTACCTGCCTGCCTATGCACACAGATAATGTGTGTCACTTTGCAATGGCTGAAGCTTCATGGTGTATCTTGCAATACCTAAGACAAATATACCTTCACATGCAGTTGAGACCCCAGTGGTGTGCTGTAAAACCCAGCAGACGTGGTTTGTACCACAATACTACCACTCATCAGATAAAGTGGTGAGCTGGTCCTCATGGGCTGCTCCCACAGCATGGGCTTTATAGCAAGAGACTCAGGCAGCAGCACTTGGAAATTCAGGTATGGCAGTAGCATCCCTAGGTATGGGGGGGATGTGCCTGTACTAGCAGGCTTTTAGAGCATCCCAAACATGAATTTCACAGAATCCTAGAACCCTAGAGTGGTTTGGGTTGGAAAGGACTTTAAAGATCATCTCATTCCGACCCCCTTTCCATGAGCAGGAACACCTTTCACCAGACCAGGTTGCTCAAAACTCCATCCAGCCTGGCCTTGAGCACTCCCAGGGATGGGACATCCACGACTTCTCAGGGCATTTGCCCACTCTAACTCTGTTCTCAGGCACAGCACTTAAACCAGTCCAGGGTCCATTTGCAGTCGGTGGTTGCCATGTGAACAGCTTTAACCAGGCAGTTCACTAGCACAGGCATTGCCTTTTCCAAGTGGCTGCAGTGCCCGGGAGCGCTGCTGCCCATGTTTAATTTACCAGGGTACGTGTAGCTTCTGTGTCTGGATCCAATTACAGGATTAGGTCCACAAAGACAGGAGAGATGAATTTGTGAATCAAAGCGGTGCAAATTTATTTCCTATAAAGGGTAACATTTTCATGTGAGGCCAAAGGTAGACCAGCTCCTCAAAGAAAACCCCAGTGATTCTTATCTCAGCTGTAAGGAATGTGTGCGTTTTGGAACTACACTATGAATGATAGTAGGATGCCGAGCTGGAAAGTAAAGAGGCTGGAACAGAGGTTCAAGGACTCTGAACCTCAAGAAGTCATGGCCTGGAGGAAAATCCTACCCCAAAAAAACCCAAAAAGGAAATAAAGGAGCAAATGAAAACATAAGTGACATTTATGCAGTACCTGAGACAATGACCTCCTAGTAGAACTTCTTAGAACTGGTGTATTTTAAATGAAATATAAAGTGAAGTAGCAATTAACTAAAAAGGCAGTCCAAGTCCAGCCCCTACAACAAGTTGCAATACGTAGAGAAATATGTATGAAATTCTTTGATGGGGGTTTTAAGTGTGAGATAAAAGTGGTGCTGAGAAAACAGTATTCTCTCTCTCCTATCTGGTCCATCATCACCAGTGACTGTAGGTCGGTCATGGTAACTGCCTAGCATTTGGTACTGCTGCTTTTTGGAGTGGCTGAGACTGAAGGAAAAATATGTAGATGCACGCTGTTCCCAAAGTGTTGGATGTGTTTTATTAAAGCATGAAAAATATCAGTGAGCTGACATTACTTATGCTCAAGCTGACAAAAAGCACTGCAAAAAAAGTTAATAAATAGTTGGCCCTCTCCCTTCGGTAGCAGCTTGTGATGACACAGACTTTCAGAGGAATGTGGAGCTGTTCTTCCTAGTCTGTGTTGTGCTCTAACTTTGGAGCAGGGTAAATCCACACCAAGATTTATGCACAGAACCACCACATTTCCTGGTGTGGGGGCATTTGGATGAATCCGGCACAGCAGTTCATGTGGCAAAGGAGTCCCTGAGTGATGGGGAAGAGCCAGGAGATGTGGGAGGACTCTACAGCATGGGAGTAGGAGTGGAGGGGCAGGAGTTGGGCTAGCAGTGCTCAGGCTTTGCCCTAAGAGATACTTGTGGATCCACTTCAGGAAAGCTCTTCCTTGCTTCCGTATTTTAATATGCTCACAGAGTGTTTTCTCACACCATATAGGCTTCTTCTTATTATTATTATTGCCAATATTTTCCAGGTTTATTTTTAATTTGATGCAATGGCTTATACCCAGAAGGGCTCTTTTTAATAAAACGAGGAATCTTTTATCTTTGGATAAAGTATTCATGAGAGAAGAAGGTTTTAAAGTAGCCCAGGGAGGGAAGGGAAAAAAAAAAAAGACAATTGTTTTCTTTTAAGGAAGAGCAACATGTATCTACGAATCAAAAAGTTTTCTGCAGCCTACGCTTAAAATCCCTGGAGAGTCCCTTGCAGGGAGGATATCACCTCAGGGAGAGTCCATCCTCCCTCCTTCCAGCCCCCCTACACGCTGGCTCTGGGTGCAAATGAAGTTTACCCTTGTAAACTTCATTTACCCTTGTGTTGGAATAGCTGCAAGCCCTGGCTCCAAACCCAGCCATCCTTTCCCCCCTCCTGGGGGAGGCTGGACAGAACAGTCCTTCCCACAGGCTGGGCACCACACGCCTCCTTCTGCTCCCCACCAGACATGGAGGGGTGCTGGGGCTCCAGTCTTTTCTAGATAAGCTTTGGACGGCTCTCTGGGGACAGACCCACCTGGCCCATCCAGCCTGACATCCCCCAGGAGCACCAACTGCAGGCAGTGTCTTCACTGAGGTCCAAGAGGAAATAGCTGAGCAATGTGGGATCACATTTACTGCTTCTCCCTTGGGAAGGTCCCTCCAAGGCATCATTTTGGACAAACCCAGTCCAAATAATTCCGTAACTGTTTGCAGCAGAGGTGAGAGAAGTGAACGGTCCTGAGGGAAAAGTATTTCAAATTCTGGCAAATACTGTAATTTCTAGGTGATGTCTAACTCTATTGCACATCCTTCCTTTGTCTACTTACCAAAATAAAGAGTATTCTTTAGTAACTGGTTATAAAAAGCAGACAAAAAAAGCTGATTTTTCACTCAGAGCAAAGACAGTGCTGTGGGTGTTTTGTCTAGTGTCATGCATAAAGACTTTTTAATGTCCCCCAAGGAACATCTCTTTAAAACAGCCTGTCAGCTTTACACTTTAATCCATTAGGCTACAAAATACAGATAAATGAACAGAAAAATACCTATCTTAAAGCTACTGTTGCTTAATCTGCTTCAGTATTTACATATTTAGCAGCAGACAAATAATGGGCTTGCTCATTCGAAAGAGTTTGTTTTGTGCCACTTCTATTTTCTTTGCAGCTTTGTTGGAACCTGATTACCCCACCAACAATACACTGGGGGAGATAATGTCATTTCATATGATTTAGCTGCAAGGCACATCTCGGATTTCCAAATGCTTGCATGCATTGTTCCATTCACAGTATATGTTGTCCCACTCCCTTTTGAATAAAGACAAATATTTTTACATATGCAGGTCATCAGCCAGCTCAGGCCCATTCTGTTTTGACTGGGCGCTGAAGGACTGCACTCAGAAACCAGTCACATGGATTCCCGCTCCTGCCTCATTGTCCACACTTCCCGACAATCAGTCAGTTGTCCTGCTTGGCTTTTTTTGCCTGGAGCAGCTGAGTAAAGCCACATGCTCTCTGGATAATCAAACAGCTGATCCTCGGGGCGTGCATTGCCAATCGTGACTCAGTAGATATGGAGACAGTCGCTAGCTGCCCTTATGATTTGCTCCTCGTGGCTCCTGAATAGGCAATAGCACAAAGGGATGAGGACAGACATTCAGGTCACATGCACAACCAAAACCGTGGCATGGCAAAGCTTATCTTTGTTCGTGAGCCTTCAGGCAGGCCTTCACTTGCTGCACCTGGATGTCACATCCTTGAGCACAGTCACTCTGCACCTACCCATCGCACCCACAGACCCAGCTCTTCCCCATCCTCTCTTTCAAATGCTTATCTTTTGCAGAGGAAACTTGCTGGGGATCCATTGCCCGGTCTAAGGACAGAACACATGCACAGAGACCCCATTCTTCCCTTTAATGAGATGCCATTTCCATTTAACTACTTTCTGGCAGGATTTTCAAGCGTTGCAGATCTCACATTCCAATTACATCAGTCGGTGTTCTGCTCCTTGGCAAAGGCCACCGGCTGCAGCAGCTTGCTGCATTCACCACCAGTAGCAGTGATTACCTACAAAACAGGGCGACAGGCCTAAATAAGCAAGTTACACGCAAGGAGCCAGATACTTGGCCCAGCTGGGGCCGCTTTGCCCAGCTCCGGCAGCACAAAGCTGTCACCAAGCCAGCCCAAACAGCTGTTGGAGGATTCCCTTGGCGCAAAAGAATTCCTGAATGGCAAAGAGCCACTAAAGCAACTCCTACACAATCTCACTCACTGGTCCCCAGAAATCCCTGACAGCTGGGACGGCACAATGGGGCCAGAAGCACCTGTTACCATTCAGAGTGGCCCAAAGGCTGCTCTATAGGGCAATGAATGGCAAAAGGAGCACCCAGTATCTCTGGGAGCCCTTTTGGGAGCACACAGAGACATGCCTTCATCACCTCACATCCACAGCCGGAGGTGCACCGTGGGAATGTTTGCTGGAGGCACTGCCACGGCAGAGGCAGCAGCTCAAGGCACTCCGTGTGTGGCTGTGCTTTCTGACCCCTGTGTGTGCGTGTGGAGATGTGCAGAGGGGGAAGAAGGAAGCCTGGAGGCCTGCAGGGGGAAGGATCCTGGAAGCAGAGCCAGGTTTCTCTGCCCTCTCAGTATGGGCCCACTGGACCCACCTCAGATGTGAGCCTCCTCCTGGAAATTTGTAGTCATCTATTATGAAAGCAAACATGGTAGCTCGGCACCTTATTTAATTTGGCACTTCAGGTAAAACCCAGAGTTTTCTCTCAACCAGGAATCTTCTCCTTCATCTTGCTTGCTCTCACAATCAGTTCACCCTTGCCAATTCCCTGTTGTCACTGGCCCCAAAGCATCACCTTGCTCCCAGCTCATCTCTTAGACCAATACAACCCTCTCTCATTTAGTGCCTATCTGACACAATGGTCCTTCTGGTCACAGTGTAATGGAATGGTTTGAGTTGGAGGATCATCTAGTCCCAACCCCACTGCCATGGGTAGGCTTGTTGTTTACTACGTTGCTATTCACTAGGTCACTGATGCTCTTAGATATTCTGTTCTACTCAAGTTTTGGGTCTGACGTCTGAACTTCACTAATCCTTTGGCACATGGGGGACGATGAGTCCCCTAGAAATGCAAAGCTATCCCAAGAGAGGATGTTTGTTTCTCCAAATGACATAAAATTCTCTGTTCTGTGTTCTGTGTTTCCAGAGAAGTTGCAAAGCAGAATGAAGCTCCAGATTATGCTCAGGTTCAGGGGCTAATGTTTAGGCCAATTTTTCTTTTTTTTTACCCAGGATCAATTTGTGTCTGAATTTCTGAAGTCTATATAAATGGTGCATAGTGAAAAACAAAGAAAGCGGTTGTTATTTTTATTTTATTATACACACACACACACCAAATTCCAAATAAATAAATAAAATATGTCCAGCTCTGTTAATAATATTTTCCTAGTGCTTATCATGGGATTCTTCCCAGCCCTAGACAGATTTCACTCAAGTGACAGTATCAGCATCAAGATTTCTTGCAGCATCTGAATGGAGCATTGTCTCTGTGCTGTGCTCTTAACATGCTCTTGCTCTTATTAATTGGGTGCTTAATAAGAATTTGTGAGGAATCCACCTTTCATATACTGCCAATGTGAAAGGGATTAATATAGAAGAGGTCTAACAAAGGAAACAAAGACAAGCTCTGACCCAGAGACCTCCTAATCAAGGATTTAGACAGTACACAACAGGTGAATACCCTGGTAGGATAAATGGAAACAGGAAGGAGGAATGGAAGACAAGTGCATTTGCCTAAGCTAATAATCACAGTGATCTCAAGAGTCACAGGTGGTCACTAGCTGAACCCATGACTCAACAGCCAAAAAAGTTTAGTCCAAAAGCTCACAAGATGAATGTGCTCTATGTGAGCACAATTCAAAGCATTTAAAAGGCACTGGAAAGACTCCCATTAATGAGGCCTGAGGAGCTGAAATATTTACCTCTTGGCTGTAATCATTATTGGATGCAAAATTTGTGGATGCAATAAAGACAGTGGTTTTATGGCATGTTCTAATCCCTCAGTAACTATTCTCAGCAAATACCTCTGTGTTCCTGAGGTGATAAATTACTTGTCTCCTTCCCTCTGAACCACATGAGCTAATGCCCTTTGGGACTCCAGTTTTAGTAGCAGTCCCTTCTGACACCAACAAGCCACAGGCACCAGCTACCTTTCATCTCAAGCGATATCTCTTCTTGCTGTATTAACAGATTTCAAAGCAGTAGTTTTCAACCTCTGCCCGTTTTTGAAGTTTGGGACTTTCTGAAATTCAGTAGTGTCCTTAAAAACTTGTCTAACCCTTCCAAGCACAGTAGGTGGTCTAAGAAAAGCTATTCCTACTCCTGACAAATTTTGACATTCCTAGCTATTCACTGGAAAAGTGTAGATTTTTTGCCTTTTCTGGAAAACTTGCTTCAAATGCAAAGCAACCTTAGTATTTTAATTCATCAAGTCAATGATTTTCCATTGCAGCTCAGAATAATGCAGGTGAGATCAGGTAAGCACGCAGTGAGGGAGAGATTAAAACTGCTATAAGTAGCTGATGAAAGACCACTCATTCGTACAAGGATATGTCACCAAGCGTCTTTGGTTTGTACAGGTTACATATACTCCCTCAATATGTGCCAGAGGAGCAGTTCTGCCACGGAGTAAAACTCTGAGAACAAAGTCTTCAGCAGTTTTGTGTAATACTGTACTCGATATGGCAAAAGTAGCCCACAGGAGTAGCCAAATTCAAAGCCAGTGGAAACAGACTCTCAGCTCATCTGTGCTGCAGTGTCACTGGTGTAGCCACATCAGGCAGTGCACAGAGACACCCCTTCCTCACACAGGTCTTTACAAACAAAACCCCTTGCTTTACTGTTCTGGGATAACACATTTGCCCCTGGGCTGTGGGTGGAGGTGAAACAAGTCACACTGCCAAAAGCGCAGTTCCCCTGATATGAGCTACATTCACAATAAGGCATTTTGCTGGTGGAGAATACTGTTAAAGCTGTATTGGCAGAGCAGAGGGATGTGGACCTGATCTGAGAGAAGCTGGCAGGTTTGCATACTGTGTATTATTCCTTTCCAACCTTCTCTTCTGAATAAAAAATGGTGTGGAGTCTAATTTCCTCTCTGAATAAAACATGAATATAGATAAGACAAAGTAAGGACCCAAAGACCACAGCAGCATACTTTCTTGTTCTCCTTACTATTCAACATCATGGCAGCTCACATATAGAGCAGCTCTAGAAACCATCTGTCATTGAGCAGTTCTTTATTCAAATGAAATCAACTGTGAAGTAATCATGGTTCTCATTTTTATTATCTCTCCTTACAGTGAACTTGATTAAAATCCAGCGCACGGTATGCAAACAGGCTGTTGTAAATTTGTACTCTGACAAAAGGGGAAAGTAAGTGATCTGCCCACATGCCTAGAACTTTGTCATTATACATGGGGACAAAAAAAGGAAGGGGCATACTGGGTTGCATAAACAAGTTTGTCCGGACACAAACTGTCCTAGCCCTATACAAAGGCCACGTCTGCTGCATGACACCATCAGAGGGGCCGAGGAGAAGCTAATTTTACTAGCACATATAAAAGGCTGGGGTATGTTCTGAATAAACCAGATAGCCTGGCTTCAGCAGCACGTGCTTTAAAGTCTTTTGCCCAGGAGGATGATCTGAGCTTCTGAGGAATGAACTCAAAACAGACATGATTCTCCTTTCACTTCTGGCGGTGTAAATGGGGAGTGATTCCATTGTATGGCTGGTATGAATGAGACTGGGAAACAGTCCCAATCAGTCAATCATTCCCTGCTTTGTCTATTCATTAAACCCCTCTTCTCCTCTGCACAGATGGCCAATGTACTATTGTACTCTAAGAACTGGCCAAGTTAAAAAAACAACAAAAAGGAATATGCCTGACAAGTCAGCAATAAATGTTTGTTTTTCAAAAAAAAGGGGGCATATTAGCCTGCTCTACAGCTAAGGCTTAACCTGTGCATGTACACATATGTGTAAGTTGATACAGATCCCTATACATGTAGATATGCAGAACCTCTGTAACATGCATGCACACACTCTGAGTGTATGTTTATACATACCTTGCCCCAACGCCCACAGATTTCCCAGCACAAGGCAAAAGGTGTGATTTTTTAAAATCAGAGTAGCTGGTGCTGTGTTAACAAACCTTTCTTTGTGCTTTGGAAGCGTCGCAGCCGGGGAGTGAGACTGCAAGAGACATTAATTCGGTACAGCAGCGTTCTGCAGCCCCCTAAAACCAGGAGCGTGTCCAGGAGCACCGTCATGAAGCTTGGAGGCTGTGCCCCAGCTCCTGGGACTGCCAGCTACGGGCAGCAAACACTGGGCTGGGAAGGTAGAGGATGGAGGAGAAGGGTGAGGGGAAGGGCAGGCAGGGAATGCCATCTCATTCCTGCCAGACTGCTGGGGTATAACCAGAGAAGAGATGGTGCCACTCAGCAGACCCCAGCACATTTTTAGAACCAGTGAATCAGGGTCTGTGGAAGATTGGACATTTAGGTCAGCTCTCCTTAGCCCTAGAGTGCTCAAGTATGAAATCTCAGTACCTTCTAGCAAAATCCTATACAATAACTACCTGGGATTAATACTTACACAGGTCTCAGTTCCCCCCAAGGTCTAAGGAATTATAGGAAGGATGCCTTTCCCACATGCTCCCAGGAGATACTACAAAATTAAATCCTTACTAATATCTTAGAGTTCTGGTTAGTCACAGGGACCCACAACAAATTTGGTGGATGTAACATTCACACGGTGCACACTCGTATTTGCCAAAGTGTTTTACGGGGTTTCCATCATTGCACACTGCTGAAAGGGTGATCCAAGTCATCCTGAGTGCTGTGGTCTGAGCAAATGCACCCACCAGCTGCCCCCAGCCAGTGGCTTCTCTTTAGCTGGCATGCAGAGATCAACCAGCAAACTTCTTGGACAGCTTGAGTCATGCCAATGGTGGGCACAAGCCTGTGTGGGGATGGACTATAATGTGGCTGTGCAGGAGGCACTGGCCACACAGATGGATCTGTTTTTTAAGCACTGTCTGTGACACAACTTGCTTGTGATAAGAAATACGAGGGTTGTTGCTCAAGTAAATCTCTCCAGTCGATGGTGTTTTGTGTTGAGCCTCATTCAAGTCAGCTTTGGCACCCAGGAACAGATTCTCTGTCTGTAATGCTCTCAACTCATTTAATTTGCCATTGCCAGGACTGAGGGTGTCTGTGTTTAGGACATGAACAATCTTCCTAGCCTAGAGTGTTCCTTGCCTTGGCACCCAAGGACCGATACTTACAAACCATGTGTCAGTTGAGATGCTGCTTCTCATCCCATTCTGAAGAGACCATGTTTTGAAAGATTTGGAGTCTGTGGAGGCATCAAAAAGGTGTTCTCCATCAGCTGTTTCTTTGCAGAAAACGTGCTGAAGCTGGTGCATCGCTGGAACATGTAAGAGATGTACACAGGGAACGGGGTGGTTTGTGCTGCTAACTCTGCTCTCCTCAGGCAGGGCACCTGGCACCGGTGTCACTGCCTAAATCATGAGCTGAGGATCACAGGGAGCTTTCATCCCTCCCTGCAGGGCCTTTGATACCCTGCAGACATAATTCACTGGGACTGGATTTCATGGGCTTATACTCAGAGAAATATCAGGCCTGATAAGACTGGACAGCTTTGTGTAAACTGAGTTTTCAAACCATTTTGGTCTGAAAACTTGGAAGTATTCTTAGTGAAAAATAAGCATAGGGAGCACTGCTTACAGATAACAGGATGTCCATGGTAGCCCTGGTATATGTCATTGTTTCTTGTGCAAAAAATTTGTTGCTATAGTTCTTCAGTGAACGAAATTATGCCAATAAAGAGAAAATAAGGGAAAATTGGACAGAGCACAGGGCACTTCTGAGTATACAGAGTGCAGCTGCAAGAACAAAATGCCTGTTTTGTCTGTGATAGGTAGGAACTCAAATATGCAGCACCCAAGAAATAAAGGGTTTTACCCAGGCAATAAACAGAAGATGATTACTTTGGAGCTGCACATAAACGCTGGAATTCCTTGGCAATGATTTCATACCTTTTCCTGAGGCACACTCTGCTGGTACGTAAAACCTCTATCTTCCCATGTCCCACAGGGATTTATGTTTTTGTTACTCACTCGAGGTGGGACCGTGGGCAGGGTCAAGCAATCCACCTAGAGGTGAAAATGTGGGAGCAGCTCTCCCTCCAGCTTCTTCTCTGGGGGTTTCATTTGCTGCATTTTTAATAATGAAAACCAAATCAAAACAAGAGCACAGCATCTGAAGTGTTTAGAAAACACAAGGCCCCGCTTAGATGAAAGCAAACTGTGCTCCCTCATCAGGTGTATGGAAGTCTGCACCCTCCTGTATTTATCTGCTCCCTGCTAACCTCAATTCACCTTCATGGCATCCAGGGAATTTTTGCTACAGGGCTCGGGTATCAAAGGGTTCAGCTTCTGAACGTCTCGTTGCGCCGTGCTTCATCAGATCAGGGCGTTGCACATCCTTCCATTGATCCGCTGGCTCTGGATCTGGGTCCTTTGTGCCTTTTCCAACCAGCACATCTCCACTTTGCTCAGCACGCCTGCCTTATTTTGGACATATGTAGCCCACCTCTCATATAACCCTGGATTCCTTGAAAATACCAACACTTGGAAAGAAGGCCCAAGAGGCCCCCCAGGAACCTGTCGAGATAACTTCACCCTCAGTTGATCCACACAGAATGAGAGGCAGCAAAAGAGAGGTGCTGAGCTGCATGGAATGTGGGGCAAGGAAGCTTTGGGGTTCTCCTCAAACTCTAAACAAATAATTTATTCTGCTGCTGAACGGCAGGGACTTTTTCACAAATAATCTAGAGGGTAATCTAAGGGCAAAACAATGGGAGGTTTGGATCTGTCTGAACTACAAACCTGCCCTGACTGGGTCAGAGAGCCCTCTGAATTCAGAACACACACAGCTGCCACATAGCACCGGGGAGATGGCTTCATGTTGAACAGTTGAGGAAACAAGACACCTTTAAAAAAACCGATATAAAGCCTGACTTCTTGCATTAAGTGTATATAATCTGGATACACTTATTACTTGTGTAAAAGAGTGACTCACAGGGCTGACATGATGCAAGTGCATCTCTCAGGAGCTCTTTGAAGGCCATCGCTGCTAGCAAAGAAGTTCTTAGTTTTGACCTGAAATGTCCTCTGCTGTCCCAGACAAGAGATTCTCTTCACCAGACACCACCATTTCCAGTGAACTGAACCGTAGTTTTGCAGTCTGTTCAAACTGGAATCTCCCAAGGAAATGAAAATTAAAATTCCTTTTGAAAGTAAATTAAAAATCCAAATTGCAGAATTTCCCTTTACATTGTATTTTATTTCAAAACAAACCCAAATTTCTTTTTTTCATCAGTCTGTGCATCTCCTTAATGCACATTTTAAAGCCTAATCTCACATTCCTCATTTTCTCAAGTAATTATATGCATAGAGTCACCGTATCTCCTTGGTTTAGCGCTGCAATGATTATGATTATTTACAAGATCAACTGAAGATGACCTGACATGAAAAAAAGCAGACCTGAAAAATCTTACATTCCCCAAACCTTATCTTTGTTTTCCCACCGTTATCAGCTGGCTTAATAAAGAGATGCAATCTCACCTTCCAAACAACTGTCTTGTTTATGTCGTTAGATCATCATCACTTTAGCAACTCTCACACCTCGTCTTCACCCTTGGAAAGAGAGACATTACTCATGTTGCTGGCTTCAGGTTCTGTGCTAAAGCATTATCACTGTCTTGCTTTGTGTCACTCTGGCTGCACAGGAAACTAATTTGAGCAGCTTTAGAGAGAATCACAGAACATTTTAGAGTGGCAGGGACCTCTCAGTGTCACCTGGTCACACGCCCACTCACAGCACAGCCAACTTCAAAGCCAGATGCAACTTCAAAGTCAGAGCAGGTTGCTCAGGGTCATACCTGGCTGAGACTGGAGTGCCTCCAAGGATGGAGACTCCACAACAGTCGGTCTCTGAAGCACTCATTGCTCTCTTGATGCTGTGGGATCCCTGCATACATCCCACCATGCAGCTATTCAGCAGTGAGCTGGTAGGAGTTAGTGTGCTGGGCAACAGAGTGCTAGTCCTTGGTCCTTCAGAGGGGTAGGTTCAGTATCAAGATACACAAATGTGGATGNCCAGATGCAACTTCAAAGTCAGAGCAGGTTGCTCAGGGTCATACCTGGCTGAGACTGGAGTGCCTCCAAGGATGGAGACTCCACAACAGTCGGTCTCTGAAGCACTCATTGCTCTCTTGATGCTGTGGGATCCCTGCATACATCCCACCATGCAGCTATTCAGCAGTGAGCTGGTAGGAGTTAGTGTGCTGGGCAACAGAGTGCTAGTCCTTGGTCCTTCAGAGGCTTTGCATCCCTTCTTGTTCCTCATGAAAAAAGTTACCTTCAGCCCTTAGTGCTGGAGTGACTAGTAAGGACAATGTGAATTGCTGGTACTTTTCATCTTTGTTCCTCTTGGTTTCAGAAAATACTTCCTGCCAGTTTGTCTGAGCATTTATCCTATTTTGATATTCTTTTTACCCAGGAAAAAGGAAAAAAGAATCCCCCAAATTCCAATAAAACCTCAAACACTGGAGCTATAATTAAAAAAATAAAAACTTATAAACTTCAAAATGAACCTGAGGCAAAATCATAGAGCAAAAAAACCGTGTGCTTAATCCAAAAACTGTTTGCCTGCCTTTGCTTGCCTCCAATTTTACCTGATCTTCATTGACCTAAAAAAAGTTTTCAGTTATCTTGCTGTCTTGCTGCACAGTTGTATTTAGAGCATTATCTCTGCTCTTGTGGACTCATAGCTTTTTTGACTCATCCACAGTGGCTTGGTTTTGATTTGAGACATCACTAGGACATTCATGACCTCTGGACACTGTGGAATCAACTGAGTGGATAAGAAGCAGAAATAGTGGAAATGATCAGAAGAAGTTCTGCAGTCAGTATTGGCCAGGGGAAGGAGTTTAGGCATGATTTATAGGGGGAAAAGTGAGAAGCATTGCAGGGTGTGTCTTGTTATAGAAGAACACCATTAAAGCAAATCCATATTTGTAAATGGAAGTAATCAGATACATATAAAAGAGCACAGTTTGCTCTTTCTAACATTAATGCCACTATTAGTAAAATGAAAGCATATGTATTGCTGGTGATGCTTGCCAGTATTTCAGTGTATTGATTTAGGACTGTACAATATATTTCAGTGATAAGAAATCCAAAAAGTCTACATCAAGGCAGGTTAAGAAATCTTCTGACATTTCTGGTAGATTGTTGATTTCACCTAAATTAATCTGTATTTTGCCGCAACAATTTCTCTGCTAAAGCCTTCCAGGTTTTAAGACAGCAGCCCATATTTTCAAATGAAACATTGACATTTTCCACAGAACATTGTGTTAAAAGCAATTTCTTTTCCACTTTTGTCAAGCATTTCCAACAATACGTTGCCAGTTTTATGCTGACTTTGCAAGAACCAAAGGCCATTTTAAGGGATTTGGATAAGAGTCCAATACACTTGAAATTGCTTTACTCCCTCTCAGCTGTCCTAATTCCTGTAGTCCAATTTTCTGACCCTTCCTGATGACTTGAATGCAACATGACTCATCTCCTTCTTGACCTACCCAGCTGTTCTTATTTCATTTCCCTTTGCTAGGTCAGAGACAATCAGATAACTAATTTCAACCTTTCCAAAATGAAGGGAAAACAACATTTTTAAAGGACAGCATATGATGACCAATGACCCAATTGCAGTCTCATACACATATTTGTTACCCTGGATTTTGAGTGGGACTCGGTTATTTGATGTTGATTGATATTATTTGTAGGTATTTGGATACCAGAATATCAGAATAAGCCTGACATATTTGCTGATTTGTCAGGTCAAGGAAAAATTCTTCTCCATAGCAATACACCAGAGCTCAGTGTAATAAGGGACTTTTTGCTTTCCTTTGAAAGACTGATTAGCAGCCACATCTAAAAACAAGTAACTGGCCCTAGTGAGCCAAAGGTCTAGCTTTTTACTGCAGTCTTTGTATATATCACTACAGAAATATCAATATAGCTTAAGGCCAGCCATTCAGGTTTCTATCTGCCTGCAGATTCTTGTCATGCTCTCTTTTTGCCAGGTCTCTCAGAGGAATTTGTTATGGTAGGCATCAGCCTTGTCTTGGGTGAAACAAAACGAAGCGAAGATAACAGGATGGGAGAGTTAAGCTGGGCAGGAAAGAAGGATTAATGAGGGGAATGGAAACAAACTGGAAAGAGGAGATGATTTCTTTCAATAGGTTGGCCAAGGCAGGCAACTTTTTTTTTCTGTTTTTCTGTGGCTCGATGTCAAAAACTCCATTATCTGTGAGCAGACAGGAGAAGAAACAATTTGCAAAACATGAACACCTCAGCTTTATGTGTCTGGCATAGACCTTCCTGATTTTTTTTTCCATCTGTTATTTTCCTCTACAATAATGAAAAAAACAACCTAATGAAAGAGAAGTACACCAGCAAGATCAGTGTGTTGCATCCACCAGTCCTTCCTTTGAAAGTAGAAACTTCTGCTTACTTCTGGCACAAAAGAAAAACCTATAAAAAAGAAAAGACGGGCCTTGCTCATATGTGATGTTGAGTAGGAGGCCAGCTCTTGCTTGCCTTACTCTCATGAACAAGCCAGCTGAACTTGCATATTTGGTGTGAACTTAAAGTGAGTGAAGCTCTGGAATGTACTCCTGGTTTGCAAAGGGAAGTCAATCCCCAAAAGGAACTTCACTTGGATCCAGGTGCCCCTCGTGTGTAAATACAGATGCAAAGTGGTGGTAAAGCAAGTCTCTTCTACTGTGCAAATTAGTGAGTTCTAAGGTTGGAATTTAGGGGAACTTTGTCCTGCAATGGATAAAAGTGAGGGAGCTCTTCGGTACAGAAAAGGAGCCAAGGGAAGAATGTGCAGCTAATCCAGATGAAAGACCTACAGGCAGTCTTTAAAAACATGTCAGTACAACTGCCTGGGAGGTTTCCAAATGGGTGCCACATCTTGAACATCTTTCACAGCTTTATATCTGCCTTCGGTATGGAAATGAGAGAAGGGAAATGCTGATAGGAGGGCTGAGAGGAATCAGTGAGGTTATTTGAAATGCAGTTGTTGTTCTCTGGTGTTCATTCCCTCCTCCCCTTTAAGCCCCCCACAACAGTTTCTCATTTTTACAGAGACGAATCTGCCCTGCCGATTGTCTGGCTCCGAAGGGCAGGACTAGTGACAGGTTTGCAGCCCTAGATCCCTTTTGAGATGGGAGTTCTCAGCATCAAGGTCAAAAGCAGGGGTCATGATCCCTCGCCTGCCTGTCTTTCACAGTGCTCCTGGCTACATGTACTTCTTTTTAGACATGGCAGATGGTGAAATACTAAAAGTACAAAGGATTACCCAAACCTATTCAATAGCTGAACTATTTGTGTATTATTGTTATTTGGGAGCGAGGGCGGCCCTGGGACACCCTCACTGTGTCTTTCACTTTAAGCTGCCCTTAGACATGTGAGTTTGGAAGGCTAATGGGAAAAATAGCATTCCTTGCTCTGTTTCAGAGGACTGCAAAACACCCCCCACATGCCTTTTCTGCAAATTTTCACATAAAATCTATGACTGTTCATCACAACAGCGATATTACTGCTAATTTGAAATGAGCTGTGCCTGTCCAGATCATTACTAATAATTTAGCAACCTGTGTTTTCTTTAGGCCAAAACTCTGAAATCTGAATGAGGCCCTAAAACTTTACTTGGGACTAAAATTTTAGTGGAGCTCTTCACAAAGTAAAGTCGTTCAAAATATTCTGCACAGCTTTGCTGTTGTGCATCATGTGTGAGCAGAGGAGATTAGAAAGTGGAAGGAGAAGGCTGCCTGCCTCATTCTGGTAGAATGCTGATAATTTTTTTTCTACATTTTAACATTTCTCAGTGATACCCAAACATAGAGTTTATTGCTGAATTCTGAATCTGAGAACACAAGAGTTTTTGGAATCAAACCAGAAAATGCCTTTACTAATTTCATGCATTTTCTAGAATTAACAATTACTGCAGGACACAGACTGAGCTGCTGCTGTGTTGGTCTCAGTTGTGATGGAGAACAGTTCTGAGACTTCTAAATCTTTCCAAACCAATCACAAGTATCAACATACTCTCCATTTCCTCCAGAACTGCCAAAGCTGGGATGGAGGTGTGGGCATGAGGACATGGCAAGAGAAGGCCACATTCAACCTATAACTAAATGAAAAGGAGAAGATGGGGGAAAAGGATTCGGGCTAAAATTTTATGGTGTTTCAGCCAAGCTGCTCACAGGCAGCATGCCTTCAGGAGGAAAAGGATGTACTCTGGTGTCACTCTTACCAGAAAAATGAGAGCAGTGTCTCAGCAGCCATGTGAGGAGGAAGCCACTGCTCACAGGTGTTTGGTGGAAGTCTCGGAGCTGCCAACAATGCCTGGAGCTCAGCACACAGTTCTGTTGTCTGGCTGACAAAGACACGCAGTTGGCAGCTGATGCAAAGGGAGAGAGCACTTGGAAAACCCACAGCCAAACCTGGTTCTCACAGACATCAGAGCAGATCTGACATGGTTCCACTGCTGAGTGAAGGTCTGACAGTGTGGATAGCTCTTTGGTCCCCCTTAGCAATCACCTAGTGCAAGGATGTACCTTGGGCAATATCCACCACCTAAATACAGGCAAATCTGAGAGGGTTTTGCTTCTTTTTTTCTGCCACATGAACAGAAAGGTTCTGACTAGTGTTGCTGTCGTTCCATGAAATGACAGTAACACCAGCAAAGTGAAAGGAGTCAATTTTGGGGGCAATGGAAGTGTCACCAGGAGCATTTTGTTCTGTGGATAATTATTCCATGGTACAGACCACACAAAAGGCTTTGGGGCTACCTTCAGTTGTCAAATTATGTTTGCTGTTAGCAGAAAGCCGCAGCAAATCTAAGACCATAATTTTGTGCTCGTGGAGCGTTGTGAAAGCTCTCACCTGAGCAATCAAAAATTTCCTCCTGAATACCCACAATATTATGCAATGCAGGCAACTTTTAGCATGCAAAGCCAGGCATATTCAGCTGAATGTTGTGGTCTTCCACCTTAGGGGCATAAAGAGGGCTTGTTCTGTCAAACTCAACAGAAGGTGCTGAAGATGCTTGTCCCTTCCTACAACCTCTTGGGATTTTTGCCTCCATCACACAGAATATGAGAGAACTGAATCCTCTCAGACCAGAATTTTTCAAACCACCGTCTTATCCATGTGCACAGTCTAAGCTGCATTGACTGAATGCAAATTGAGTATCCACACACAAATTCTAGAACCACAATCAGGTCCAATATATTTAAATAAGCCTGGCTTTAACGTAAAGGTCAAAGGAAAAATGAGTAATGAACTAATTCTTAAACAATGCAAAATTGAGAAATGTTTCTGGTGTGCAATGTATGTGGCTGTTATCCTCCTTGTGCCACTAGAGTTCATAAATACAATGTAAAGGAAATGTCCTTTCATCTAATATTAACAATCAGAATCTGAAAAAAAGACCATTGACCTTAACATGAACAGAATTCAAATGAGTAATAATTTCCTCCTATTTTAAAAAAGCTTTCAATAAATTTATTGTTTTTAGTTTTCATAGGGCTTGGCTGGTGTGCTGGGAACACTGCTATTTGCTTATCAAGCTTCTGCCCATATATATTCCAAATTAATGAAAAGCTCTCTGGCCTGGTGCTGGCTGTGATAGGGCTGTGCTCATACTTGCTCTGCTGAAGGGTAGGTGGAATATTCTGTATTTTCTCATGCACTATATTTCATTGTGGATTTTTTCTGTGTGGGTGAGGGGGGAAGTGGATTACAAAATTAGGACTTTATTTTAGTTGCAGTGTAATTGCTTCAGCCTCCTTTAGATGTTTTGAATAACTTGAGAAGTAACAATGCACAAAAACGCAGGAAGCAATATGAGAAGCAAGCCCTTACCCAGCCTAGTTAAAATGCTCTGGCCACAGTTTACAGAACTGGGTGCACAACATTAAGCACCAACACTTGCGCTCGGCTCCTGAGAGAGGCTCCCTCACACCCGCAGGCCCTACTGCCTTCATTCTGCCATCAGATTCTTGGGGATGCCCCCAGAGGGCTGAGCTCACAGAAAGAAGTGGGGTTGGTTTCTGCCACACCTGTCTGGCACATGCTCATGGACTGATGGGTCTGGGTCTGGCCACTGCTGCTGCCCAGGTGTCCCCTGGCAGCACCTGCAATCCTACAGGTGAGCAGGAGATGACCACGTAAACAACTCCAACCCAGCTCATGACATGCCCCAAGGCAAAACAACATCAGAGCTTTCCCCATCGTGAGAGGGAAGCAGGGCCTCTAATTTATCCCTTTCCTTCGAGGAAATGATTTCAAGGGCAGAAATTGTATATCCGTGGGCACAAAACAAATCTCGCTCGTGCTCTTTCCGGGGCTGTGGGCAAGTCGCTGCCTATCCCAGGGACAGGGTTTTGTTCTGGTTTAACCTCACCAAATGACTCACTGGTGTGCTGTGGAGAGGCTTTGCATAACTGATGAATTTTGGGTTATTTTAATGAAATTGCTGCATTACTGAGTGTTATGTTTGAGCCTGTTGCAGCCTGGAAGTATCCTTGAGATATTTCCACTGTTCCCGTCCATATCACTGCAAAATGCTATGCAGCAAGGAAAAGAAGCTCTCATTCCAGGCTCTGCTTGAATGCCAGAGATTCAGAGGATGAATCTGGCCTGGGATCTGAAACTTTGCAGTCTGAAGAGAAAGGGAAAATGCTCAGATGGGGAAAAAAAGAAACCAGGATGTTCTCACTTTAAGAAAATGTAAAGGGGGAGAAGAAACTGGGGCAGAAGAGAGAAACAGGAGGGTAAGCTTTTATAGAAAAGGAGCTGTTCTCACAGCAGAGGATCAGAGAAACTGGCTGCATAGGATGGAGAAACTGAGATCCCCTGGTCCATGGGAAAAGCCAGCAGCTGTGAGGGCCATCTTGGGACATTGACCAAAACCTACAGAAGTCTCAAGAGTGGTGAACTTCAGCATGGAGCTCCATCCTGCTCTTCTACCACTTCATCTCAGTCTTTGTAGTTCTTACACTGGTGAGGATGAAGGATCACTGCTTTTTTGTAAAGTCTGGAGTAACTTTGTCACTTCCCTGAAGGAATAAGTTGAAACCCACCGCACCTGCAAGGCTAGAGGTAGGGAAGTGTATGATCGAGCAGCTGGACATCTGTGGGGCTGCCCGCACAAGGGACAGGACAGCTGAACTGCAGTGCCCCGTTTCTAGGAAGGAGTTAAATACCGAAAAAACACGTGGTAAAGGAATAGCTTGGGAATTATCCGGTCACTTGAATTTAACAGTTTTTGGAATTATAAGAAAAAAACCAAAAACAAACCATCAGCCTCTTTCGCGGGGAGCCACGAGAATTTTATGACTCTTGCTTGGTGTAATTGGGATGGACTCGGTGCTTTTTTTGCCCGCGACTCTGACATGCAGGGCAGCCTGCGCTGGGGCTGGGTTCCACACAGGAGAAGGACCAAGCTGAACCCTGCTGTATTTATTTGTGCTGTAGCGGCACCTAAAGGCAGCGCAGAGCCTGAGCCAGGCTGTGATAGGCAGCAGCAGCCACCTGAAGATAAAATCCCCGGCCTCTAGATGAAGTAGATGAAGGATAAAGTGCTATTGTGGGGGCAAGTGATGGCTGAGCTGAGCAAGCTGACCCCTGGGAAGTGGAAATTCATGTTTATTTACTTACTATAGTAATTAGGGAGTTTCCTGCCTTGCACTTTTTGCACTTGTACTCCTTCTGAAGCTGGCCATGGGTACCAGACTCCTTTGGTTTGTTTTGCAGACTATGAATCAGATGTTACTTGGGAACTAACACAGAAAAAAATAATTTTCCTGTGGTGAAATGATTAATTGAGTGGTCCAACCTTCCAGAGGATCCACCAGGCCAGCATCTCCTCTGGGTGATTCAAAAATGCCAACAAAACAGCAGATATTTACTGCATGGATTGCAATGAGGTTGGAAAGCAAGCTGATTTCTGACCTATGAGAAATATCCAGCTGGACAATAAAATGTTTCCCCACCACCTCCTGTTGCTGTCACCTGTTCTGTCCACGAGAGACGTGAGCTGGGACTAGTTCTGATGTACTCAGTGCAGTTCCCCAAGGCCCAGTTGAATGGCTCTGATTAGCACCAGCCAAATATCTGGGCCACAGACTTTCAGGGGAGCCTTCTTGTCTCAGAGCTATTGTTAATGCTTCCTGTTTATTGCAGTTCAGCACAAAGCCATGCAGCCTGTCCACAGAGCAGAACAGCCAGAGGAGCTGAAACACACTTTAGTAAAGGTCTCTTGCCAGCTTTTGCATGTTTCTCATGTCAAAGACAAGAACCTCTGAAATGTGCCTAGTGCCAGTGTCCCCTTCTTCCAGGTATTTAAGTATTAGTTTGGGCACTTCACAGAGGGATTTTAGAGTAACCATATCTCTCTGGATAGGTTTTTTTACCATGCAGAAGATTAGATGTGGGGGCTTCAATATTTCACTTGCTAAAGGCAAATCTAGGATAGTGAGTTGGGAATTTTTCAATAAGTTATACAAAGAAATCCAGAGGGCCTGAGGTAGGAAATATGCATGTTTCCCAAAGGACAGAACCACAGCCAGGAGCAGAGTCAGGCACAAACCTGGAGAAGAGAAGGAACAGGTAAAGGCAGAGGAGTGAGAAGGACAGAGGGAACAGAGCTCTGATGGACAGGCAGACTAAATCATACTTGAATTAGTGATGTGTCAGGCTCCACAGGGAGCACTCTTCCTTACTCCCCCATGTTGCTATTGCTGAGACATTTCCAAAGGTACAAAGTGCCTGGTGTCCATGACTACTCAGCACGAACTACCATTAAAACTGCCTTTAATGGCACTGAATGTCATTTTGCCCTGACAAGAAACACAGTCTAAGATTTGGTTCCAGTTTGTGGTGAGAATTGCTCTTGCTCATGGGCCAAAATCAAATTGAACTGGTGCTCAAGGCAGAAAATGGAGGGAAAAACCATTATTAGGGCTGGAGTGCAGTGGTGCTGGGAGCAGTGGATTTATAAGCCATGTCATGAACTGTACCACAGTTCCCCCCAGTCTCTTGGCACAGCTGTAGAATATCCTGATTTTTGAGCTGTGAGAATTGATCAAGGCACATAGAGGTGTGAATTACCTGGCCAGAGTATATCTCCAGCCCTAATACTGCACCTGTCACGTGGACAGGGGCAGAAAGTACACATACTGGGCAAAATGCAACACAGATCTCTTAGATGAGGAACTACACAAAGAAGGGGAGCAGAGCCTGCCTGTTCTCTCAGTCTTCTAATCCAGGAGCTAGGGATAGCATATGAAGATGGCAGGGAAAGGTTCTGAACAAATGAAAAGAGGCACACTACAGATGGTGGAGATGAGCTGTAGAACTTCTTGATGTGGGGTGTTGTTGATGGAAAAGCCTTAAATGGGGGCAAGAGGAAGCTGCACAAGGTCATGCAAGAAAAATCTGTTGAAGGTTACTGAATAGGTAAAGACTACTCCAATTTAGAATATCCCAGGAGCAAGACTGGCTGGGGGCTGCAATTACTCAGGGTATGTGATAGTTCCTTGACATGTTCCTATAGTCCTCCTTAGGCATTCACTGCTGGTTGCTGTTGGAAACACTGTGTTGGACAATATGGGTAATTAATCTAATCCAGTATGGCCATTCTTATAGTTAAGTGCAATTAAAAATTATATTGTGCAGCAAAGACCAGTGTCTCTAGTGTGATACTAAAAAGCTCAGGCGTCTCAGAGCACCTTCAAACTCTAGGCAGCATCAGAAAGGACAGACTGAGGGAAGATGGAGGTAATTAATTTTGTTATTTTGATGACTTCATACTCAGGGGTGTCACAGCACTTTCTCTTAGCATCTGACTGAAAAGTACCTGGGATATATGGGGATTGTCATGTTTTGACACATTTGATTTGCTGTGGGTTTGATGAGCTCTATTCTTTGGACAGTTTTCCAACAGCAGACACACGAAGAGGAGACACATGGATTTGGATATGAACCTGCTGTGCAAAAAGAATGATGCAGGACTAAAAGATCATCCCACACAGACACACACAGACCCAAAAACTGTTGCAGTGGCTTGTAACAGAGCCATCTACTGACTCACACTGATACTGCCTGTCTCTGCTCCTGGAAAGGGTCCTCAGGACCAGGCTGCACCCTGCCTGTGCTCATGACTGGGATAATGATTCACTGGGGAAAGCAGGCTTTTAATAGCAAAGTGCCAGAGAGTAACACAGTCATGGGAATGGAAGCAGAGATGATTCCTTGGCCTGGAACAGCAGGCTGGCTATCGTGGAGGCCAGATAGTGTGATAGCTCTGAACACTAGATGAAGAGCACGGCTGCGAGAATGGTGTTATTTGATGAGAGCTTGGAGCAGATGGGCAGTGTGGTTAATTAAAGGGCTACAGATAATGTTTCCTAAATTAAAAAAAAAAAAAAAAAAAAAAAAAAAAAAAAAAAAAAAAGGGGGGAGGGGGGAATGGGGGGAAAATTTTTATAAAAAAAAAAAAGACGA
>VYZR01125192.1:91646-101833 GCA_013400675.1 Oxylabes madagascariensis
CTTTCCCCTTTCCCCTTTCCCCTTTCCCCTTTCCCCTTCCCTTTTTTTTTCTTGCAGAGGTTGTGGGTATTTTGCCATTATTTCCCTCTGCCGATTTCCTTCAGAACACGGTGCAGATTCCTCCAGCTGTGAGCAGAGGCCGGCCGGAGGAGTCCCCCCCGTGCTGTCCCTCTGTCCCCTCTGCGTGTCCTGCTGGGACAGCCGCACACCCAGCTGCGCTCCCAGGTCAGAGTCAGGACCTGCTGCCCTGCTTTTGTCCAAAACACATCACACACGGATTCTTTCCGAACCGATCCCGTGAGGAGCCCTGTGTGACGCCCGCAGCGCCGCTCCCGAGATCGCTGCAATGCTGTGCGGGCACAGACGATGGCACTCCAGCATCGCCTTTCCTCTCCCGCTGCCACGGACACCTCTGCGGGCGCCGCTCATTCCCAGGGCTCCGACCCCCTGGCTTCCAACTGCGCTTCACTGCGGGTTTTGCACCCTTTATGTCTCGGAACAACCTCGGGCGTGGACCTAAGTAGGTCCCGTCCGTGGCTGGTGTGGGTTACGTACAGACAGAGCCGCTTTCCCGTCACTGCACCAGGCTGTGCGAGGGAAAACGCTCCGAGCCTCCCTTCGGAGCGCACTTTCCTCCCCCTCGATCGCTGCATTTCCCAGCGAGGTTCATCTGTCTTCATCAGGGTCTGTTGCCTACCACGGGGGTGACGCTTTACTGTCAGTTTGTACAACAGACAGAGTCTCTCCTGACACCGCTTAAGACCACATTTTCTTTTTACGCAGCTACATCACATTGGCAGCGTATAATCATCCCATAATAACCTCATGTGCACAGGTCTTTATCTGCCTCACTCAATTCTAGCAGATGAGTTCGCAGCTCACAGAAAAGTTTTGTCATCAGTTCCTCATTGCGAGGCCCTGAACATTGTTCTGTGAATTATGTACTGTGAATTTCATAGTATTTTTATTAATACTCCAGTTCCTTAAACTCACTCAGTTTTTCTCATGCTGCATCCCTAATTCTTTTCTCCGCAGATGATGCCTCCTACCTTTGTGACATCAAAAGATGCCATTAATAATGCCCTTAATATTTATTTCAGCTCACTAATGCGAACATTACTCATTATCACCTCTGATGATCTCCATTAACAGCTGTTCTCTGACATATTTCTCACCTTAACATCAACCATTGCCACAACCCCTTAGCCAGCTCCTTCTCCACCATACACTTTCCATAACAGCAGTTCGAGTTTCTTATGGCTTGCCCCCAAGTGAAATGAAACCCAAACAGAGGTGAGTTTTCACCCCGCTTTTGAACAGGGCAGTGTCCGGTGAATTGGAGACAACACAGCAAATCCAGCCTCCACTTTAGTGTCTGTTCATTATCCATTTTGTTGCACGGAGCAGAACTCTGAAGGCTTTGCCAGGGAAGTGGTGGTGGAGTGGTCAGCCCTTCCCTTGCCGCTCCCTCCTGCTCTCCAGAGAGCCAGGGAATGCTGCAGTCAGTAACTCGTGTGCTGGGTCCTGCGCTGCCCTTGCCCGGCAGAGAAACCCCTTTAGCTCTTAGAGCAGCCAGCTCACAGCTCCAGAAGTGATCATGGAAATGTGCTCAACTATCAGCATTCAAATCCTGCTTTCAGGATTGTGCTCAACTATCAGCATTCAAAACCTGCTTTGTCCCCAGGGAAGGGCCAAGCGAGGTGCAATAACTTGCTCGAGGCCACCAAGCAAAGCTAAAGCCAATGCTCCCCACAAGGAAGGGTGGGAATGGCACTTCCCTCTTCTTCACCTTCCCACTGGAACGTGAGGCCACCCAAGGGCTGCTGCTGCTGCCTGGGCTGGCTGCAACTGAGAGCTGGGCTCTGGTGCACACAGACATCCTCAAGTGTTGCAGGGGCACACAGAAAGGGCTCGGCTTACATTTTAAACTGTTGGTATTTTAGACCAGTGTGCCCGAATCAAACTGGCAGGCTCCACCGAGAGCTTTTCCAGACAGTAGGGAGCACACTTCCTTTATTTTTCAGCAGCTCAGCTGGAGCCGCCCAAAAAAAAATCCCCTGCGTTTCAAAAGAGGCTATAAATGAAATGCTTGTGATGTGGCTGCACCAGCTAGACAGGGAGCTCACTATGTGAAAGAAACTTTACAGCTGATGGGGACTGGCTTGTGTGGGTTTGTGGCAAACCCTGCTCTATGGCCCAGGAACATGATTCTGCTCCCCATGCTCTGGGGCCACCACTTAATTAAATATTGCACAGCTTAAAAATCTTTATAGGATTTCATTTTTAGAATATGTAGAAATTTCTAGCCTAATGTACTTATGATTCAAATATATGCAGTTAATTGATGTTTCCTGTGGCTTCCAGATGGTCTAAAAGGAACATTTTATATTGCCCTGATTACTAGCACAAGAAAGAGATTCTAGGAAGGCAATGGAGCACTTCAACCTGAGACAAGTATTTGCAGTACGGCAGTCCAGTCACAGGGAGGTCACAGAGAAAAGGAAAGGTTCTCCTCTGCCATCAGGATGTCATTCTTGCTTTGGTCTCATTCTTGAATCATTTTCAGTATGGGGAAATAATAACTAATTTTATGTGTTCTTACCTGATAGAAGAGGAAAACAACTGCTGCTATGACTGAACTGCCTACATGGAAATTATGGGCAATTGGGGCATCCTTTTCTCCATAATGGAAAGGAATGTGGTGGGTGTGGCATTGTTCCTGCTGGTGTCTCTCACAGAGGCAGCAAGAGTCTGGTCCATGCATCCTGAATGCAGTGTGATCAGGGAAAAGTGCAGAACCTGCTCAGGAGCATCTCTGGGACCCCAAAATTTTGCCCCTTGGGCTGATACAGGTAAGGGCACTTTAGGAGAAGGGTTCCTCCACAGACTGAATGTCTCCAGGGTGCTGTGCTGTGTTTTCAGGACATTGCAGTGGGTACAGGCAGGTGGTTGTATGTGAGTTTAGTGGTGTGGTTCTCAGTCATTAGTGACCCTTGGCTTGCCCCTAGTGTTTTGTAGGATGGAGTAGTGTTACTTCACAATCCTTGGTGTGTCCTTTCCTATTATAGGTGGCAAAGCAGAGGTGTCACTTAAGCAGAAGCCATTGCAAAGAGGGCGGTCGCACACTAAGCAAATCTTTTCTTAATTTTTTTCATATCAAAGCCTGAAATTATCAGTGACACAAAAAGCCTTTAGTGGACAGGTACCACCCCACATCACCAACACCTTATCCCACTTAGATCCAGCCTACTTTCCTCACCTTCTTCTGAGATATTATGATGGAAGTGAAACATAATCATATCTTTCTTCTCATGCATGTTTCCTCACACACGCTCCACACACACACACACACACACACACACACACACACTCTTCTTCCTTTCTAAAGTCTATGAGGGACCATGTGGTTTGTCCCAAGGTAAGAGTACCAGGTGGGTATTGCAGGAGGAGTTGTTTGGATGCTCATATAATTAATGAATTCCAGAGGAGGGGAAGCTGAGCTCTTTGTGATTGACTTAGGTGCATATTGGCCTGCAAAAGGGGATAAAATGCTGCTGGAGAATGGGTCAGCTGGGCAAACTGGTCTTGCAAGGTTGCAGGCAGATTTGGCATGGATTTCCTCCTTCTCACCTCTTCCCCCTCTCCATATACAGCTAAGTAAAAGCACAAAGATCTGGTCAAACACAGAGATAAAATCCTAAAGTAGCTCCATAGATGCTTTGTAATTGTGAATTCTGTAAGGCCAAAGACCGCAAATATGTGTGTTTCTAGCCAAACCTGCTATTATAAACCTTTAGACATGGACCATTGGCCAAATATGAGCCTAAGGGCACCAAGCTGCACTGAGACTTCTCTGGGAAGTTCAGAGAGCAAGGAGGACTCACTAAAGATCATGATTCAATAGGAAGCACCTGATTATATGGCAATCCATTGTAATAGATGATGGAGTTGTTATTTAGATACTGCATTGGCAATAAATCTAATCATAATCATCCTCATAATCACTGTGTTCCGGTTCTCACAACTGGCTGAGGTCCTTCCCGTAACTACTCTGCTACAGGTATTTTTTCTTCCCTCCTCCTTCCAGGCAGCCTGTGAGCTCCTGGGCAGACTCCATCACCTCAGCCAAAGGGATAAAGCACCAATGACTCCTAGATCTCTGTTAACTCCTAATGGACAACACACAATGTGGAACAGATCCTCTCAAACTGATGTATGCACCACTCACAGGCATTGCCTTACATGGCTGCCTGTAATAACCTGTTTTTCTCCAACCTCTGACAATCTTTCCCAGATCAGCTTTGTGAAAGGCAGGACCTTGGAAATACCTTCCTTTCCGTGATATTTTTTTTTGTCTTGTTTTATTTTTCTTCAAATTTGCTCCTTTCTATCTGCCTTTCCCTCCCTCACTGGTAATTCCTACCTATGCTCAGTTCTTCAGACATGTTTTAAAGTGCACACAGTTCCTTTGGAAAGGGTCTTGTTGCCATGTTCAGAAGAGGACTGAAAAGCCAACTCTGGAACTAGTGCCAGTAAGATCAAAATGGTATCCTGAAAATCCTTCCTTCTTCCTGCTGTTCTCTGGAAATACCTGTCGTACTAAAATCAAACACTGTTGGGTTTGACACTAAGATTTCAAAGGTACTTAAAGCTCATTCTTATGGCATACCCAGAGGCATCTCAGCCTTGACAAGACTGGTTGATTGCTGTCTCCCCCTTACCTGGGCCTTCTGTTTTTAAACAAAAGTGATAACAATTAGATTTCACTGATACATCAACTTAGTGATCAAATAATCTCTGACTTTTTAAGCAATGGAATTACTGACTTTGAGCTCTGAGTGAATGCAGCAGATTTGGTGCATTCTTCTCTGTCTGTCAGAGAAGTACAGTCAACCCAGTTTGAAATCACCGCTGAAGACACAACAAAGGGAAACATTTTTATATTGCCAGAAAATTATTTGAAAATTCATTCACATGAATGAATGCTCTAGATGTTGCCCAGAGAACCTGTGGCTGCCCCATCCCTAGGAGTGTTCAAAGCCAGGTTGGATAGGGCTTTCAGCAACGTGGTCTGGTGGGAGATGTCCCTGCCCATGGCAGGGGGGTGCAATGAGGTGACCTTAAAGGCCCCTTCCAACACAAAACATCCTATGGTTCCATTATTCTATGTACTCCATGTCCTAGAAGTACTTGACTGCGTAGCTGAGGAACAGAAATAGCTCTACCTGACCTATCTTCCCTTTTAAGCCCTTCAGTTTAAAAGTTGAAATGTAAGGCAGTCTCACTGTACGCACACTTCTAAAAGGTAAAAATATGTTTGGGAAACAGGGTCATGAAGCATAATTCAACCCTGGGAAATGCCATCTAGATCAGAGGTTTCTGTCTTGGTTGCCCTAAGACAGAAAGAGGCCCAGTTCTTCCCCAGCCAAACAGTTTGCTGTGAATATTTCACACTGAGCTGCGTACAATGAATCACGCAGCTCCTACACTCATCTGCACCCCGGGTCACCCGGTGGGGATTCCTCTGCTGCTGCCATTCAAGGCAAGATGCTATAATAAACCTTACTAATAATACTGCAACTTTGTCTGCAAGCACTGTGCAGAGTACAAGGAAGCCATTTGTCTGGAAAAGGCTGAAAAAAGTTTGGACAAGACTGTTTTCTCAGCCCTTGCTCACCTTTGCTTGCTATCAAACCACCTTAAGCTGTTTAGTGTTTTTTCGTTCTTTTGGGTTATTTTGTTTGCTTGTTTGTCTTTTAATATATTAAGGCCTAATAAGATCTTTTGGGAAACACACAGGAATATATTCAAAAAGGAAAAAATAAGCCATTTCTCCAAGGCATCCTCATCTTAACTGGGGTATTTCTATAGGGCTTAAAACAGGGAAAAACATACACTCTCCAAAGCTTGCAAACGTGTGTATTTCTCTGCTGATGCACACAGGGGCAGGAGAAGTTAGCATCTAAAAGCAGGGGCGTTTTTCCTGCTTTGTCCGTCAGGGTTCTGATCATCTTCTGATACTTCAATTAGTTCTGTTATTAAGGACAGAGTAGAACTGGGGTTAGAAGGTGTACCAGGTGGGAGCAAAGGTTTGCCATCTCTCCAGATGAGTTATTAAACTTGCCCTTTTTTTTTTTTTTCTGAATTTATTTCTTGCTTTTGCCTCGACAACTGCTGGGGACCAGGGTGAAGACCCCTGACTTGTAATGTGGCAGCAGGGTCCTGTATGTCCTTTAGTCCTGCCTGGCTGAGTGGGAGCTATGAAACAAGTCTTCACTAAGGTGTTTCTAATTGAATTGTAAGAGGAAGGCAACTCCTTTGCTGAAGCCTTTGGCCTCAGTCCTATTTGCTCCTTGCCCTCTGTTCCCCAGTTCCCTGACTGGGAAAAGAGAGGCAGAGCAAGGGGTCAAGAGCTGCCCACGCAGTCCCTGCCCTGCTGCCCTGCACTCCCCCATCCCTGCAGCTCCTGACAGGAACAGCCTCCTTCTGCTCCAGCTCACAGCTCCAGAGAGGGGGGATGCTGGCAGAGCAGCTAAAGAGGACAAGGTTGGGGGGTGTTTTCTCTGCTGATGTTCACACACTGCTCAGGATGCTGCATCTGAGCAGCTGGGCAGAGCTGTGGGGAGCCAAGGGCTTTGCCCCAGCATTACTGGATCTTGCCTGGCATGGGATTTCTTTTCATTGAGATGCTCAGATTAAATTGTCTTGTGGAGCACCTTGCAGTGCTTTCCCTTTGTTTTTACCCAGAAGCATCTCATGCCAGTGTGAATCTGGAGCCAGTTCATTGCTTTCAAGGGAACAGGTTTGCCTGAGAGCAGAACCAGGCCTCACCACAGACTATGAAAAATTTGGGATGTGTGAGGTTCCTGCACATTTAAAAGTTGCATCACACGGGCTGGGCCATATTATCTGTCCTCGCCTTCCAGCTCCAGAGGAAATAAGGAACAGCTTGATCTTTTAGGGCTGACAAACCCCCTCAGCACGAGACTGACCACAGAGACTGAGAAGTGGGTAAAGCCAGCTATTATGGCAGGCCCCAAAATAGTATCTGAGAAGAGAACATGTGGCCAGGCACTGCTGAGCACTGCTTGGGCTGGGCTATGAGGGCAGCAGCCTCTTGCTTTGGCCCAGAATAGAGCAAACGCTCTGGGGCTGCTTGGGAAGGAGAAACACTTTTCTTCCTGCCCTTACCAGAAACAAAAGTGGGGACAGCTTGGTATTTACAGAAAGGATCACAAAGCTCAGAGAGTCCAACAGAGATTAGCCAGATAAAGGTTGGGAAACTGGACACAACAGGGTCCCCTCCTATTGAAAAGGAAACTTTATTGTTTCCATTGTTATAATAAAGCATTAATTTCACTAGGTACCAGCCCGTCGTCCCTCCCAGCACCAAACTGGGTACTTTACTGAGCAGCTGGAAGCCACATGGCCCTGTGTGTTTCCTTTGGTAAAACTTTCATATCTTACCTCTGGATCCTTGCTAGGCAGGTGGTGTCACTGATGAGGGGTCAGTCAGCTGCACCATGCCTCATTTACCTCCATCCATAAATAGCACTTTCCTTTCTCTCCAGTGGTTTTTTTTGCAAATAAAAGCACGAAGAGACTCAAACATGCCCTGGACTGCCTGGAAGCCTATCACCCCTTCTCCTGGCTGTGCCCTGTCTTTATCCTTAGCCCCTTTTCAAGTAAGGTCACTTTGTCTGTGAGGTTGCATTTGTGCTTAGACTAATGCAATATTATTGTTATTACACTCATTTTTCTTCCTTTCTAACAGTGCAGTGTGGTGTAGCGCTGATCTCTGATCTTCTCTGCACACACTGTTGTTAAAATCAAATTAGAGTGGACTTCCCCAACAGCCACATGTACCACTGAAGTGAACCACTTCAACAAACAATCCTAATGTTGGGCAACTTTTCCAAAGAAGCCCTTTCTGGCTTGAAACAGATGCGCAATTGAACTTGGTCCAATCAAAGCAGTCACAACCCCATGGGCTCAGCTGCCTTCTCCTGCTTGACTTGTACAATCAGATCCCAGCTGGAATTCAGGTCCTTGCATAACACAGCAGCAGCTGCTGCTGGTCTCCAGCACCTCATCCCGCTGCTTGCCATGGAGACTGTGTTCCCACTGGCAAAGCTTGCTGCACAAGGTCAAGCATGGTCTCTCTGGTGGGTTGTTGGAACAGGGAAGAGCAGGGATTGCTGTTGCCTTGTCTCTGGATTCTGGAAGTGCGAGCTGCTGGAGACATAGGTCTGGAGATTGAACACAAGAATAGTTTGGGATGAAATCCATCTCTTTCTGTAAGCTGGCTGGGATTCTGACTCCTGTTCCTGAGTATCAGCAAATGGCATACATTTCTTCAGCAATATTTGCTAATTAGAGCTTTTAAGTCATTAGCAGCTCAGTTTTATTACAGCTAGACATGGTGGGCACCGAACTGACTGTCTGACTCTGCAAGTCGGTCCCAGCCATGACAACTCTGCTTATCAAGCACTAAAACATGGCTGCAGCTGAAAGCTCTTTAGTGGTTTTGCGCCCTTTTTTTTTTTTTTAGATTTTTACCTCCAAATTTAAGCAAAAAAAAAAATTTTTTTTCTTCTAATTCTGAAATTACTACTTTCCATAGAGCATTTTTTCAGCTATTCAACATAATGTATGATTTTGAGACTTGATCCTNAGTCTCTGAAGTCTTCTTTAATTAAAGCCAGATCCTGATGCTGTTACTTCGGTTGAATCAACCCAAACTCAGAGAGGTTACACAAGAGAGTAAAGAGTGACACAGCTTGAATCTGGCCTGTGCAGAATGAATTCTTTGGATGTTGAGATTCTCATATAATTTGCCTGTGAAGTGCCGTGGTGCTGTGTAAGCAATAAATAAATAAATATCATTTTTTATCATCCCTTTTAATGTTTATTTTCTTACAGACGTAGATAAAGCAGCATTTCCCTGTGTTATAAGAGCAGCAATGTCCTGGACTCTCAAGGAGTTACACAGGCAACATTATGCACCTGACTTAGTTAATTAACAAAGGAAAAGCCACGTTGTGAATGCTGCGTTTGCTTCCCACTGGCTTCTTACATGCTGTGCCTATCAAAAGAGAACAGCAAACATGTGCAGAGAAATGAAAGAAGCCTCTTTGATTGTGTGGACTTCCTAATAAGTGGCACTTTGCATTTTGTAGATCAAGGTCTGGAAATAACACTGGCAGTAATTATGCACATGTGGCATGTCACCTTGATGCACTGGTGTGGAATTGAAGGGGAGAACAAATTTACATAACTAATCACTGACAAACAAGATAAAGTGATTGCTATTAGCAAGTTAACTTTTCTCTACAATTACCACCCTGTGCTATGTGAGATACCCCACCTAGTTATCTCTGTGAAGAACAAGGAGGGCCTGCTGTGCTTCAGATATCAGCACACTGCCTTTTTTGTGGCAAATCATAGAATATCCTGTTAATTTACTTTTCATCCTTGGCTGTGAAACTTAGAATCATCCCCTGGGAAGAAGCAAGAGAACAAGGCTCTTTCCCTCTGGCATATAAATAAATGGAGATTGCGAACAAATATAAGTTGCAAAATTAGTTGATGGTCTTTAAAACTGGGCTCATTCAGAGCACAACATATGGGGGGCCCAAACATGGGGTTTGAAACTGGTTTATTTAATTCTTTTCAGGTTTTGAGAGGACACATTTCCATGCTTCTCTTTTCAGCTACTAAGGCTGGAAACACAGTCTTTAGCTCTGAGATTTTTCAGTCAATGACTGGGATCCCAGATGTTGAGGTGTTGGCATTAAATACTGTGGATCTCATCATTAAAACAGGGATTCCTTGCAGGATGTGCTTCTCTTTGTCACCTGGATGATTCCTGTCTCTGGCAAACACACATTTCTCTTTGAAAAGAAGGTAACATATGTTACTGTGTCTCGGATGTGGATGTGTGCAGCTCCTTAGATCATGGATGGGATTGCTGAGATGTTGTTCTGCTGTCAGCACTGACCTTCCTTTTCCCTTCCAGATGCTTCTTTGTTCCCCTGACTTTTCGTATGCACACTGTGAAGGGAAANAAATAGCAGAAATGAAGAAAAAGAACTTCTTGCTCCCTAAAGGCACAGAGAGAAACCAGAGGATAAGGCTAAGTTAGCACAGATCTGCTGTGGCTTCAGCTGGTAACCTTGTAGGTCCTT
>VYZR01125192.1:106470-126056 GCA_013400675.1 Oxylabes madagascariensis
CCCACGAGGCTTCTTGCTGAGGTCACTTTCAAGTTTATATCTTCAACAGCTAAGAAACAGCTTTATGTCTAATGATTTTAGGGTCTGAAAAGAGGTTTACAGTATTAAGGGATCTGTATGAACCAAGAACATGTGAAACAAGATCTTGGTGCAACCAGGGATCATGGATAGCATGCATATATTTCTCAAGTTCCCATATTCTGTATCTGTGTTCTCTCTTCATTCATCATCATCTCACTATGGTGATCAGACTTTCTTGGTAAATCCTACCTCTTTAGTATCCCCTACAAACCACTCTTCCTTTAATTGCCAGGCTCTGTCACACGAACATGTGTGACTTGAGCATCTCCCCGTCTTCTAAGGGAAATGATATCACCTTTCCTGTTCCTTTCCAGTGCTGCTTTTTAACTGTGGGGCCACTCCTCCCCTCCTTCAAAACAGCTCTCTGAGAGTGGACCTCTGAAAACCAGCCAGTCTTGTAGACATCACAGCAGTGGAAGTCGCTGGAGTACACAAACAGACAAAATTATACTGAAGGTTACTAAAGAAGATCAAAAGGAAAACTTAAGTCTCCTTTCATGTTGCAGGTATTTCTTTCTCTCAGCNTGCTGGAAAATGTTTTAAACCAAAAAGTTGAAATCTGAGAGAAATGGGAAATTAGAGTTGTTAGAGAAGATACAGAAGAGCTCCTTGAGATAAATAAGGAAAAAAAGAAGAGTTTTTGGAAGAGCAAAATATGTAAAAGAGTCTCCACTGCTGCAGGGGAAAAAAAAATAAAAAGGAAGAATGGATTCCATACTTGCTGAAGATTTCTAACTTACGAAACAGACAGCACTCATGAGGCCATTAGTTTTCCAAGTGATAATTCAGATCCTGAGGTGAGTGCCAAAGCTTCTGATGAGAAATTGTATTTGATACTTAGGATGTTAAGCACATGGTGAGTAAGTTTCTGTCAAAGTGGAGCTTCTATTTCTGCCAAGGATCCAACTGTACAGAGCAATACATGGTCTCCATACCCGTAACAAAGTGACCCCTCTCAAGCTAAAGGCTGAATGAAAAGGCCACCCTCTATTGCCCTGGTTTTACATGGCATTTGAAATGTCAGTAGCAAACACCTGAGACTCCTGTGCAGAAAATCACAGTGTAATGGAGATGTTCCCAATTTTCCTGTGGGATCTTGCAGTATCTTCCTGAGGAGAGCAGGTAATGGAGTAGGAGGCATTATTTTATGTTACACCGAGAGAGGGAGCAGAGCTGATCATAAGAAGGTATCTTTATTCATAAAGATGTGCCTGACACAGCAGACCAGCTAAGATATTCTTGTTTCATGGGGATGTGGTAAGGTCACTAAGCTTTGCATAAAACCCACCCTAGATCTTCCACTTGCCCACACTCCTGATGGAGGGAACATGAGAGCTACATTTTTTCATGCCAGAGAAACCATTTTGATGGTCTAAGCTGACCACCTTCCTAAGATGGTGAAAAGGTGAAAGAACCAATCTCATAATCCCTCTCTTGGAAGTTCATCACTGTTATTTGTGTTATGTGTTTGAAGGACATGTAATTTAGGCTTCAATTTATCAAATACTTGAGGATCTATGATATCCCTAGAGACATTATTTGAACAGGTAATTAGCCTGACAGGTCTTGTGTCTCATTAGGAGAGTGACCTGCTCCAGATTCATTTTCTAAGAACTGGCCCCCGGCATGAGCTCCCAAAGGCTCTCTGACACTTCCCTGGGCAGACCTTTGCAAAGCATGATCAAGAAAACTTTTAACTTCAGATGGAGGTTAATTACATATATCTTGAAGCTCTTAGATGAGTGAGATGTTCTACACTGGGAGATATTTCTAAGTCTTAAGTAACCCTGGTGATGTTTTCTGCCCCTTTTAAATTTTTCAACTTACTCTGTGAAATGTGGGAAACAGAATGGACCTAACTGTTCCCAAAAGGGCCTTGTGAGACCCATTTGCAGAACTGAAGTTGTCTCCTTACTCTTGTAGCATATGCTATTGCTTACCCCCACCATATTTCTACATAAATGGCTACAGCATTGCATTTGGAGCACCTTAAGTGTTTGTCACTGCTCCTAAATTGGTGTAAGGCAATCTACATATGATCTGCAGCCATATGTACTCACTGTAATCTATGTAATCTACTCACTCTGCAGCAGAGTGAGTTGGAAGACAGGCAGAGGCATTACACCAGCTTGATGGCAGCAGTTCCTATTTTCATGTTACTACCAGGTAGCACAGGTTGTTGGTTTGTAGGTGGTTTGTCGTTGTTTTTAAAAATATTGTTTTATTTTATTTTATTTTATTTTATTTTATTTTATTTTATTTTATTTTATTTTATTTTATTTTAATGGATTAAAACATTTAAATGGGTTAGCTACCTNGACAAACAAATGGCACAATCTTTTTCAACCTTTGGCAAGGGAAAGGTTCTTCTCCCTTGAGCTGAATCTTTCTGAGAATCACCATTCACTCCATCTTTGCTTTGATCTCTCTGACATAGAGACCCACTGAAGGATTTTTTGGTTGCTCTGCACTCTTAGTCTGGACAGCACTGACATCCTCAGCACTACAAGATTTGTTTTCAGCCATTCTAGTAGCTAGGAAAGACTGGTAAGCTATCATCACAATTCAGCTTCCATGCTGAGTTTCCTCATGGCAACTTTTAGGTGTGAGAAACGTAGTAACTACATTAAAGAAGGAGCTTTTTGCCCCAAAGTAAAAGGCCAGCTTTTCACAGTTTTCCCATGGCAGCATCTAGGAGTGGTCCCCACCCAAGCCTTCTGTCTGTACACAGACTGTGGGATATTACTGTGCAAAGAATTCCTGATTCAGCAAAATATTCCTACATGCTCAACTTTGCACATGCTTGATGAAGTATTTGCTGTAGCAACAGAAAAATTGTTAATTGGAGAAACAGTTAGCAAAATCAGGATAAAGGAGGAGGAGGTGTGTGAAAAGACAACGCAAAATCAAGCTAAAATGTACATTGCCTTGCTTGAATGGCAGCAGGCTTCTGTGGATGATGTATAGATACTGGATTGGGCACCTGCTCCAGAGGGTCCAAGTGCTGAGAAGAATTAAATAACAGATCCGAGACCTCTTATATGACGACCTCCTAAATTTACATACAGAAAATGTCTGTTAGTAGCAGCACATGGTCCCTTGAGGCTCTATTGCTCCTCACAGTAGCAGCTATTGCTGGTTGAACAGCACAAGGCAAAGAAAGGGAAAACGTTCCTTAGAAATGTCACTTCAAGTGGCTATTGCTTTTTAAAGGTGTTTCTGTTAGTCATACTGAAAGCATGCTTCGGAAAAGCTTTTAGAAGGCATTTTTGCAAACCAAAGAATATCTCTATAAAAGCATGCAGTGCAAATTTAAACCTCAGCCAAGGCTGACAACAATGTAGAAATGTACACAACAGATTTAAAACGCAGGGAAAATACATCTTTTGGTAACATTCTTCTCTAGTTTGCCGGCAAAAGGATCTTCTTCCTTGTCTGTGATATGAGCAGCTGCTCCCATTTCATCTTGAGGCTTCTCAGATCCTCAGTCCTGGAACGTATTTTGTCATCCATCCTTAATGACCCACAGCTTAGACAGAAATAAACAGAGCTGCCTCCAGCCCATTGGCCATGAAATCATTCTGTAGTGATTCCAATCTCTTATGGCCTTGTTAAATTGCCCAGGCCAAATCATTTGTCAGAGTTACCCAGGAATAAAATTATTTTATGCTCTTGTCAAGTGTCACCCAGTTCCAACAACGGCATTCAGTGTTCTGTTTTTCTCCAAACCCAAATTAGAAAGAAAGGCCACCATCACCTTTAAAGATGGGAAATTACTGTAGTGAATTTACAAGGGCTAAAATTCACATGGCTCATTGGTTCAGTTCACTGTTTCTTTTCAATGTGCTCTGGATCAAGATGTCCAGATCAAAAATATTTAGTGTATTTTGAATAGGGTTCAACTATTATATATCAACTATAAAGAAGTTGGACTTTACCTTTTCCTATTTACATCTGCCTTTTATTGTAAAAGACTTGAGGCTGTGCCACTGCTTTCCTTTTTCTTTATTTCCTCCTTTTTCCCACTTGGAAAGAGTGTAAATAAATGAGAAAACAACCTACGTACCAGAGCACATTTCTTCCCTAGTTAAAGCACTGAAAATCAGTGTGAGCTTTAGGCACGAGAGCAATTGGATTTGAGGTAGAGAATCATTGCTCTAAATGGTGTCAGTGCTTGATGAGCAATGAAGCAGCTCTGCTGCCACTGCTCCTCCAGAAGCAGTCTCCAGTTGCTCACAACAGATCCAGCAATGATCAGGGAACACAGGAGATCCCAAATAATTTCACATCAGATGCTGTTCTAATATTTCATCTGGAGGCCTGCTTCCCTTTTATTTTCCCTTGTTAAGGGGAAGCTTTGGAGACTTGTGCACATTCTTCGCTTTAAATAAGGCTCATCTAATGAAAAGGCAAAAAGGATAATATGAAATGTCCACGTTCCTTCCCAAAATGAAATTATAGCCTTGCCACAGTCAGTCTCCCACTGACTCAGCTGGACTTAGCAGCTGGGAGTGTTTGGCCACAGGTTTCAAAATCAGGTATATGATTTCTCCAAAGACCTTTTGCCTGTAAAAGTCAATGGTAGAAGTAAAACCCGAACATCGGTGCAACCACACACATCTGTGGCACATCTGCATTACCCAGCAGCCAGGGCAGGTGCATGACAGCCTCTCTCCATATGCCACGTTCCAAAACCACTGCAACTTTCAAGCACAGCTCTCTAAAAAAAGAACAAAAAGAACATATGAGCTGAACACAAACAAGCTGAACACACCACTCTTTGGCTGCTGTTGTCATGTGTTCCTGCCTTCACATAGTTCTGCCCTGTATTTAGGAAGCGTCTCATAACTGGTTATCTTCCGTCAACTTGAAAACACTCATGAACTCAGGACTGCAAAACTCTCTTGGTGCAGTTAAGTACAATTACTCCTTTGCTGTCTTTTTCTCCTCCAACTAGAGAAACAAAGGAGACAAATTAATCACCAAGTTCTGCCACCTTTATTTAAGCTGAACAGCTCTTTTGTCCCTGAATAGTCATCTAGATTCCTCCTGGCTGAATATACTGCTTAATTTTGGAAAGAGGAACAGATGCAGGTGTGAAATGCTTTGTATCAAGACTTGATAAAGGAAACAGAAACAAAACCTACTTGCCCTCAATTTTCTAGTCTGAAATTGTTAAGAGTACATAATCCAACCAACATGGTTTTTCTGCTGGCCATTGTCAGTAATAAGATGTGTTTTAAATTATCCTTCACAAATTCACCATGCCAACCAAATCCAGAGCAAATCTGGCCTTTTTGTTGGGTTTTCTTTTTTCTTTTTTTTTTTTTTTTTTGATAGGTTGGGATCTCTTTTCTAAACTCATGATGATGAAAATAAGTTTCTGTGTATAGCTTAAGGGAAGGAAAGGATTGGAACTGTTGAATTCTCTGTAGTTTATCACCATTTCCAAAGCAGGGGCTGGCTTTCTCCCAATGTCATCCCTACCTTCATAATCAGTGCTGAAAATGGAGCAAAGGAAAACCAGGCTTCTCTCTGTAGCATTGGTATAGAAGCTGATGATGATTTTGGTGGTTTACATGGATTTTGCTGTCCTCAAATCTGGAAGAACTTTTTAACATTTCCCCAACAATTACCTAACCCACAGGTAACAGTTTTCTACTAAAAGTGTACCCCTGTAAGAACTATGCCGTTCCACAGATTTTCATGGATTATGCATTCACCTTGATCAACTTTCCCGTTCCTCCCTCAAAATGCATTACAAAAAAAAAGGGGGAAAAAAATGTTCCCAGATAATTTGTAGGAGCGCATTATGCTTGCTCAGTGCTGCCTAACAATTAGTGTCACTTGGCATGTTACTGTCTTTTTCCTTCTAGAAGCAAATTCAATAGCTGTTTCAACAGAACGGGGGTGGTTTTGGCAGCTCTGTGACCCAGATACAAGCCTCAGTTTGAATGTATTTTCAGCCTTGCTATCTTGGCTTATCTGGAGTTGGGAATGTGAAGCTCTCTGTGAGCATCCAGCTGCAGTGGAGTCAGGCAGCTGGAGCCCTGGCTGCTTGCTTAGGGCAAAACGTTAAGGGCCAAGCTGCATCGAAAATGCCCTTGGCAGCTGCTCAAGGGAGGGAGGGGAGGAGAGGAGAGGAGGCAGCAGTGCTTGGTTGAACATATCCTGGAAATGAGGAAGAAAAGAAAGCTTTACTGCACCTGAGCTGGGGAGATGCTTGTTTTTATGGGGGCAGGGTTATCTAAATAAAAGGGTTTGGGTTTGGTTTGCGCCGAGGTCCCTCTTAGCAGAGTGCAGGGTGAACAGGCACAACACAAACTTACAAAACGTCGAATGGATTAAGGGGGGTGTTAACAGGGGGATTCACACCATCCTGCTTTCATCACCTGTTAGTCCGGGGAACGGCAGTGTCCTGCCAGAAAGTGATTTAGAGCAGGGCTGGATGCTGCCCTGGATGTCTGCACTCTGCTGCGTCCACAAAGGGCTCCACAGGGACACGAGCCAGCAAGTCAAGTGCCTCTAATGGGACAATGTATTCATTTTCCTGCCTCCGACTGCTGCCGCTGCCAAGGATGTGCCAGCGTGCCACACTGCCAGCCTCATCCTCTCCCTGGCTGGCTCCTTATGCTGAATTTTATAGGCTGGCAGAAAGGTGCCTGTGCCAGCTTGTTGTCACCTAAGAAAGCTCCTGTTGTTGTGGGGAGTTTCTGACAGCTTCATTTGGGCAGCATTGTTTGTTTTCTGTGCCTTATTAGCAGCACAAATGGGTGGAAACTAGACCAGCTATCCAAGCTCCAGCTTATGATCTGGGATAAGCCAGTTCTGGTAACATTTCCTCTGCATTTCGTGACCACCTCAGGAGGTGGGGGTTGGCATGGCTCAGCATCACCTGCTTGTTCCTCACTGTGCTGTGGATTGAGTCCAGCAAAGCTGGGGAGGAAGCTTAGCAGGTAACAACAATGCAAACAGATTGAGAGGATGACTGTGGAGCTGGAAAATATGCCAATTATCTCCAAATCCAAATGTCTGCCCCTAAACATATCAGTCACAATAGCTGGACCAAGAAACCTGTCATGGTTCTCAAAGTAGGTGGAGCTGGGTCCAACCTGTTAAAACTTTCGTCACCTTAATTACTGCAGTGCAGAGAGGTGAGGAATTAGCCAGTTAAGAGACGTGCATATCATGCAAACCATAAAGCAACATTTGTGCCTTGTCATATCCCCTACCTGATGACAAATGACATTCAAATGACAGAATGAATAAATGGGGTTTCCAAAACCTTTAAGCAGAAACTTTCTATGCTTATCTTCTTCTTGTTTAAGCAAACAGGGAGAAATAAACCAATGAAGTTTCCAGTTCTGATGCACAGAATTGTTTAATCCCAGAAATGGAGGATGTTGTAAAGAGAACACGGACCAGTCAGTCTAAACAAAATATTTATTATGCATATGGTTGATACAGATAAAACTTATGCATATATATGCATAGTGGGCACTCTTTTCCAGCTACAGGTTGCCATCACATTTCCCTAAGCCTGTGACACCAACTTCCACGTCCTCCCTTTTCTCTGTCCGTGTTAAGCGCGACTGGATTCATTCATTTAAAGTGAAGAAGGATTAAGACACTCAAAGTGAAGCATGTTGTTCAGGGGTTTTCTGGACAAAGGCCAGAGATGTGAAATGTTGCTCCTGTCTTATCATATACATGAGACATCCATTAATAAATAAAACAGGCTCTGTCATCTGCTAATGGCATTCTCCCCCCAAATTTGCTAACCTACATGATATCCAGTGCAGACCTTTTTGGATGCCAATGAGGAGAAAACTTCATTAAAGTGGTCAACATTTTGGTATTCATTTCATTCCAAAATTACAACTTTAAGAATGATTTTCCCTTGAATCTTGCTTTTGTGTGTGTCTTGGCACCTACAATGGCAGCATTTGTAGAGCCCTGAGAGAAGCAGAAGTGCTGACACACAAAGCTTCACTCCAGCTATGGGAAAGTGCCATTATAATTAACTCCAGGGATTCTCTTCATTGCTGGTAAAATTATGTGTTTTCCCCCTGTAATCTGAAAAATAGCTCTGGGGTTTAATTTTTGCCCCAATCCTTACTTTTCACTTCATATGCATTAAAAAATAAATATATATCTTTTAACTGCACTCCTCTGACGAAACTTGAACAAGCAGCAGTTAACAAAATAATATGTTTCTCCTAATTTATGCAAAGAATGGAAAAGCACTTGCACTAACACTACAGATGGCTGTGCCCTGTCTGTAGCAGCCATGTAAACACTTTGGTGGAGATGTGAAGCTTCTGTGGTCTTATAACACAGCTACAGCACCTACCAGCTCTATTGGTCTGAAAACAATGGCCCTGCACTCTGAGAGAGCCTGATGGACAAACTATTTCTGTTACATTACTGTTATGTTTTCCAGAGCACTTGAGAAATCAATGATGCATGAGCCTGGCTAATGCTGAGAAAAGCTGCTGAAGATCTATATGGATTGTGTGTGCAATAACCTTGTTTTCCCAGCATGTCAGGCACATCCTGCACCACAAAATATCGCTAGTATTAGCTGCTGCCCCTGGTTAAAAATAATCAGCTGTGAAGATGGACAAGAGGTTGTGTCCACATTGAGTGGGAGGGATGGCAGTATGATCAATAAACATCTTTCCTGTGTCAACAAGATTTGGATAAAACTTTCAGCTATCAGGAGCTGCCTGTGCCCATCAATCCCACCCTCAGAGGCTGTCCTGGTGGAGAGCACAGTGGACCATTCAAGTCCAGAGAACACAGGGTTGCAACATGACAGCCAAAACACAGCAGTCATCCAAAGCACATGGGGCTGACCAGGTTAGCCAGGTCATCTGTGAAATGGCTCTTCATGCTATTAATTTCTCTTTGGTGGCAACTCAAACAGCTTTCTTCTGGTGCTTAAAGAGAAATGTAAGAAAATGATCACCGAAAATAACTACCACAGTCCCAAGGAGCTGAAAAGACCCCATTATCCTGCAGTATTTGAATAAACATCTTCCCACCTCTAAAAACATTTGTTGCATTGAGTGTCACAGCATCTTGGGTGCGTGCGTGTATCTATGGCAGGCTCAGCATCTAAGCAGCATCCCTAGTGAGCAGATACCTTCTGCTTACTTGAGCATATTTCACTGGATGGGAAAGATCAGAACATCCTTTGGTGAAACCTCCCTTCCACATCTACAGAGTGGGTAAGTCACTGGTAAACCCTATTTCAGCTCCCTCCTCCTGCTGTTTGGAGCATACACTGCATATTCTGTAAATAAGGAGCCTACTTATGCACAGAGAAGAAGGGGTCTGATGAAAGGCAAAGAGACATAAACTGTAGGGAGGTAACCCTAGAAACTGCACTGGAATCTTTTTTCCCACAAATAATGTGGCTTTTGACCTGAGGATGAACATCCAAGTCTTGTGCTGAACCTTGTCACAGTGAAATTCCTTGCTGTGTTACCTTGGTGGACTTCTCACAGCAGAGGCAATCCAGGCTGTGCAATGGCTTTGGGTGGATGTGCAGAACTGAGACACTGAAGAGTTCCCCTTTGTTGAAAACTGCTCTTCAGAAAAGAGCAAAAAAATCTTGGGCTAAAGCAGGGGCCCTGTGGTACTTTCTGCCCTGGGCCAGCTGTTTGTCAGAGTTTGTGACAACAGCCTGGGTGCATGAACTGCCCAGATCTCACGCCCTCCCAAGCCCTCTCCTCCACTGTTTATTAATCTTTTTTGTGAGGCTCCTCCCAGTTATAAGCTCCAGCTCTGGCTTTCCATTAATTCCACTTAAGAATTAGACTGGTGGTTTGGACAATTAATAGCCCAGTAAGTGAAGGAGCCTTTCACCTCTGGGTTGAAAGTTCAGACCCAGAGCAGAGCAATAGTCTGGGAAGTCATTAGCAGCAGATGGCTCAGCTGATGTGTGCTGGGGACCCCTCACTCCCCTCCTTGCTGCACAAGGCACCGTGTCACCAGCTCCCACATCCTCTGGGCTCGCATGGCTACAGGGACAGGCTGATTCAGGCAGGGGAAAAGCTCCTCACCCTTCCAGGCTCCATGGCATGCTGTTGCCCAGTGCTGGGGGTGACACCAGCTTGTCCCAGTCCTGTGCTTGAGACAAATCCTGTGTGGCCAGACGGACTGACCAGGGCTCGTGTCCAGCCCAGAATCTGCTCAAGGTGGATGGATGAGGTCAGGATAGCAGCTTGCTCAGCTCACCTTGGAGAAATTAAAAAACTTTTTCAGTCATATTCAGACTGAACATACATTTCTTATGTAGCTTCAGTTACATTCTAGCCTGGAATCGTGCATTCTCTGTGACCCAAATTAATGTCTGGTTTTGTTATCTACGTCAGGCTGAACGCAGAGAGAATTCAGTGCTGCAGGAAGTTGTTGGATTCACCGTACTGGCAAAAGAAGAACCCCTGCCCCACACACAGCTGCCTGAAGGACCATGCAGAGGCATGCACCCCTTGTCTGTCCCTAGCCAGGGCTGGGAACCCTGCTCATGCCACCCCCATGAGCCTGTTCATGTACTCACCCTCTGGAAATGCTAACAACATCTTGCCATTTGATTCCTACACCTACAATGCTGCACACGCAGGGATGCAATAAAAAATTCAATCATCATCTCAAAGTCAAATTCACATTCAAAATGCATTTCCATTCTGCCCTCTGCCCTCCACACAGATGACTCCAGGTGGATGCAGGAAGCTTGCACCTGTATTTCATGGGGACTTGCTCCCCTCAGTACTCTGCTGACTGCAGAGATACAAAAAAATGCCCAGAAGGCTCCTGGTAAATCATACTTTTTTGTTGTGTGGGCTACCCTGTGCAGGTGGGAGTCAAACCCTCATCATCCCAAGTGCCCTCTGCGCCCCCATGCCTGAGTTGGAGACCTTGCAGCAGAAACAATGCAGGTTTTCTTCAACTGGCAGAGCAGTTCTTTAGAGCAAACCTGTCATCACCAGTGTCCCGAGCTGATACTGTGGATGGTGACAAGCACGGGGAGGTTAAGATGAGGACATCCATTTCATTCTATTTCTGGTACAAGGACAATAACCACTGGTCAAAGGGGAGGGCAGACGGTTCAGCATGGTGGCATCTCTCAATGCTGCAGCTAAATCTGACTGGGCTCATGAGTCAGATGTCCTTCTAGCATGGCATCAGACAAATATCTGAACTGCAGCCTACAAAGAGTCCTTTCTTTCTATTTTAAGAGCTATGTGAACAAAACTAGAATACTGCAGCTATTTTCCATTATGATTTATCTCTCTTAGACACTTAGAGTCTGCTTTGACCGTGCAGCAAAATCCCATCTTGGACAAATCCTCTTCTCATGATCAGTGACTTCTGGTGAGAAATCCCAAAGCAGGGAAAAAGTATGAAAGGAGGTCAGAAGTTGTTGGTGAGGACAGAGAGGAAGAAAAAGGGAAGGTAGAGAAATAAATGCAGGAGATGATATGTCCAAACTCATAATTGGAAAAGAAAGAAGATATCAAGAAGTGCATTCACAGATGTGAAAAGAAAGCTAGAAGCTATTTGAGCCATCTGAAAACATACAGTGTGTCATACAGCTCTATAAAGAGATTGGAAACAAATGACAATGTGACCTTCAAAAAAAGCTCATGGTGGTCTTTAGATCAGCTGGACCTGACAAATCCAGCCTCAATAGCAGGGTGCCTTTGGCCACTGAGAGAAAGAAGCTTCAGGTCAGATGCAGAAGTCTCTTTGGTGAAACCTCCCTTCCAGGGCTGTGGCTCTGCTTCCCTCAGTGTTAAATGTCTCCTGGCTCTACCTGAAATTGCACCAGCCTGCAAGGGAGGTCTCCTCCACCATCAGTCTGAATCCAGAACTTTTCTGATTCTGTTACAGAAAGAAGCTTTTTTTTTTCTCAAGCCAGGCTGAAAACCAACAGGTCTCTCTTTTCCTAACCTCCAAATTTTATGAAGTCATTTAAGAAGTTCAGAGTCTCTAATGCTGTTTCCTGAGGCAGGGTATTTAATTCTGCAGTACAATAGTCTTTTGAAGAAGATACTGTCTGCTGAAAAATGACCCATTCTGCTTTAAAAGCAAGAAATAAAGCTTCAGGTGTCACATCACGGTACTTTCATTCACTGAAACAAGACAGCACATTTCAAAAGATTCACAATAAAGCCCAGCAAATAACTTTTTCTCAGAATTTGCCCATAATTGACTGAATTCTAGCAGAGAAAAGAGATAATGAAGGCTGCTTGACCCAGGCCAGTGGCAGTGCTGTAGGGCTGTATCTAGAGAGCAAATTGCACCAGCCCTGTCCCTCCAGAGCAGGGTTTTAAGTGTTAAACTCTTGCAGCTATCCCAGTGCTGGAGCACGCCCATGGGGTCTTGTTCCAAATTTTTCAGCCTGTCACTTGCCCCTGAGAGAACATTTCTTGTTTATGTTTCAAATAAAAAGTTACCTTTCCCCCCCTCCCCCAATGAATTCACTAACACAAACATCCTCAGTGCAGAATTTCTAACACTGACAGTACTGTACATCTTTCTCTCTCTGGGGTATTGCTCTCTTCTTTGCAATAAACCAGGTCTGCCGCAGTGGGAAAATTCTCAGCCTTACCTTACACACAGCAGCTCCGTTTTCGCTTGGGAAGCAATAGAGAAATACACTGGAAACAGTTCCCATTCCCTTATTTTATTATTCAGACAAATGTGAATCACTAATCAGCATCTAGCTTAAATCACCACAAACTTTCTGACTAGCTTGCTTTGTCTTTTCTCTAGGCAGCCAGCCCAGCTGGTTCCCATAGGTACTAGCAAAATAAAACCCTGAGAGACAGAGATCTAACATTTGATTTTTGCAAGCAGAAGCTTCTGGTATTGCAGCCCAATAAAGCATCAATCAGCACCCAGCAATGTTCCTCTTCTTCTGCTGCATCAGCCCGACCCCTCCCTGACCCACAATCCCACCAGAGGGTAGGAACCTCATTGAAATATTGACCAAAATAAAAACCATTCCCATCAATGCACACTGTTACTGTGAGTTATAATTTTGTTCGTTCATTATTATGCACAGTGGCAGCCAAAGCCCAGTGTGAGTAAAGGGCTGTGGTGGCAGTCTTCAAGGCTGTCCCTTTTCACATGGTTTTTGTGCTCAGGCAGCATGGAAAGAGAGGACCACATCAGCTGGGAGAGCTCCACTGGCAGTAATGGCACTCCCTCAAGCTCCTCATTCCTCGTGCTCAAAGAGATGCTGTTGACATCTGTATTGCACATTTAGGGCTTCTTTGCTTCCCTCCTCAGGTCATATTTAGAGAAAATGTTGGTTTCTTATCCAGAAATGGCGCACAAGTTTCTGAAGTGCATTCACCTTGCTTGTCTCAGGGGATGCAGCATTGCTCCAAGGGCAGAATGTGGTTGGTGTCATGGAGCACATCACCATCACCTCATTTTGTATGTGATAGAGAAAAAAAACTGGCATGGGATGGTACTTTCTGGTAGAACTAGGTATTTGAGGTATTATTTGTTCATTTCAGGGACCAAACCACCTTTGAGAGAGGAGACTGATCATGGGCCAGATTACAACCATCTCTTCCTGCTCGTCCCAATTTTCCTACCGAGCCAGCCTGAAAGCAGCACCCAAAAAATGATTGATATCAAGCCCAGATGGGAAACAGGAAAAAAGGGATCCAGAACAGCCTGTTGCCACACCTGACATGCAGACAGTGCTGCTCCACACTCCTCAGGTTCTATCAGCTCCAGATGAGCAGCTACACCTTAGTGAAACAGCAACCCTTCACCCCTGTCCCTTGACAAAAGAGATGAGTATCCATAAATGCAAGCATGAGCAGCAGCCCCCAGGGCTTTTGCACGGAGCCTGACAAGCTGCTAAGTGCCAGTTTGGGTCTCCTTTTGGCCTTTTCCAGACAGGAAGAACTGAGCATGTTTAGACACCAAAGAAGTGCTTATCATGCTTAATGCAGTACATGCTGTTGGAGCTTGATTGCACCTGGATCCAGGAGAGGAGGTTGCAGTGGAGAAGTGAGTTACTCCAGGACTGCTGTGGGTTTTCTTTATCTGAGCAAAATGACCAGGAAGCTGCAGACTGAGTCACCCTGTGCATGGCAGAACCTATAAAAAGTCAGAGATTATTGCTACTGGGAATCTTCTGTACAAACACCGCGGAGGAAAGAAAGTAGGAGCAGAGCTACAAGTCTTTGTGCAGCAAACACAGATAAGCAAAACTGAATGATCCAGAGGGGCCCTGCAGGCTCCTGCTCTTCAGCTGAAGCTCCACAGGACCAGGAAACCAGAATGCTGCAGCTCAGGTGGTGCGATAAAAGATGCTGATGTCTTCTGGGAGGGACTTGTGAGGGTGACAGGAGTGGCCTCCTGACAGATTTAGCTCACCACAGAGATACATTGCTCTGCTATGGCTCCCTCTGACCTGAGTAAAAGTTCCACCTTCAAGCATTTTAAAACCAAGAACAAGTGAGAAACCTGACTCATCTGGCTCCCATCCTACTTTCTTCTAGTTCTGTGTTGACAGTGTTAATGTCCTGAATGTTCTGGATGTTTTCCATAGCCAGACTGTTCCATGAGTTACCTTTGCTACCATCTTAATGAAATGGAATCTTGCCATTCATTTTAAAGTGTTAAGGACAAATGCAGGGAGAAAGAAATACAAATTGAAGAATAAAAGGGCAATCATATGCTTATGAATAGGAATTCTGATGTTCTTTTTAAAAAGAGACATGTATAATGCAATTTATTTCACTGCATACAAATAGCTATGCTTTTGGGTACAAAACAAGTTAAAGCCAGACTTTGGATGGAGCACTGGGCTAGGAGTCAGGAGACTTGTCTTTCTCCTGCAGGGTGCTGCTGACTTGCTGCATGAGCCCAGGCATGTCTCTCACAGCCCAGAACTGCAGCAATGTCTGAGCATTGCTGTGCTGAGCCCTGCGATGCCAAAATGACACCAATGTTCTTGCAGATGAGTCCTGACGGTTTTGGCAGAGGCAGATTCCCTCACTCAGCATCTGTCTCCCTCCCCTGCCAGGGGTCTGTATCTCAGGCAGAGGTGATGGAGATTGTACTGCTGATGAAGCCCCAAACAGAGGATCCACATCTCAGCCTCCCATCCAGCTCTGGGCCAGCTTAGCCAGCAGCTGGGGGAAGCAAGTGGCAGAAGCTGGCAATACCTCAGGTGACTGCAACTCCATTTGTTAAAGCTCATCTTCGAAAACTAAAAGCAGGGACATCAAAAGTGACAGAGCCAAGATTTCATCCCCCACCAGCCTGCAGGGGTGCAGGCTCTTGGGGACCAGGGTTTGAAAGACATTTAAGATCCTTAGAAATTAATGTAGCTATTTCCAAAGTATATTTTGTAAAATGGTCCTGAAACCAGATGAAGCTGTAAATCATATAAAATCAAAGCTGCTTGAGGTGTTACAAGGCCTAGCCAGCTTTCAAAAGGTGACATCTGTCCATTCACCTCTGCTGTGTGTGCTCTCAGAATCAGTGACGTGATGCCACAAGCACAGCCCATCCTGAGGGTACCCTTGCTATTACAGTGCTGTAATAGCAAGTTCTAAAGTACTTTCTTCAGAGTCCAGGTTTTCCCCTTCCCAGCCTTTCTCCCATCCCCAAAATCTTATCAAGAACTTTTATCATGGCGCAGACAGGGTGTTTTTTTGGTGCAGGACACTGGGAAAACACTAAGTCTTTTCAAGATGCGCCATAAACAAATATTTTTGTTCTCACAGTCATCAAGCCATTTGGGAAAACACTTTGCCACTCACCTTCTGGAAGGCAGATGTCTGATCATCTGTTTAATTTACAAGCCTGTTTATCACAAACTTACAAAAGATTTTTCGACAAGCAAAGGAGCAAAATCATTAGATGTTTCAATAATCACTTCACGAGAGAAAAAAACAAGTGTGGCATAAAGGCTTTCTCTATGATTGAAGAAGAAAGACGTAAAAAAAAAGTGTTAGTGGTTCTTGAAGAGTTGAGGCAATCTCTGGGAGTCTAATTAGCTGAAAATAAGCCCTTTCTTTGACTTCTAAGTCAGAAGAAATGCAAAAGGAAGATCTATCTATTCAAGATCACAAATGGAACAGAAGTAATGCTGTGTATCTATTCCTTGGAGCATTCTGGATTATGCACAGTTCTTCAAGACCTAACCAAATCTGCATTCTTTTTGGCCTTTAGCAAGATAAATTATGAGATGGTGAGTACTGCACATTCTATCCTGAAGTAAAATATCTATGTGTCTTAAGAGTGTCTTATTTTCACAACTAAAATGAAGATTCAGGTCCAATCAGCACAGATAGGTTTTTCAGCTGGAGCCAATGCTAAAAGAACGTTTACATTTTTCATCTGATTGCAGAAAATACCTAGAAAAGCTGCTCTTCGGTAACAGCGTCAGGTTTCAGCACAAACCTTGACACAGCAATAAAAATTAGTCTTTTTTTCTTTTCTTTCCTGCCAGAGAGCACACAATGAGTACTTTATAACCCCAACAAGCTGTGCAAAATTAACATGACACTAAAAGCTCTATTTGTTCAAGGAAGAGGCACAGGACTGAGGGCCCAGAATTGGCAAATTTGACTTCCGTGGTTAATTGTTTTTCCACTGTGTGTTATCACAGCAATCTGGAAGCGCTGGCTAATTGGTTCCTACCACGGGGCTGTCACACGGATAAACACAGCCCTCCCCACCATCAGCTTCAGCTACCCGGGCTGCACACCTGCGTGTGGCTGGTTCCATCCCAGCTCTGACTGGCCATGAAAGGAGCAGTTCCCCATCCATCCCCATCCCTGCTCGCTCATTCCCAGCTGTTCTCCTCGGTGCAGCTGCTGGGTGGGCGCTGAGCCAGGGGAAACCTCACCCTCCCCATCCCTGTGCTCCTCCCTGCAGCTCCTGGGAGATGAGGCCAGGGCATCCCTCCAACCTCTGTGGGCCTGCAGCAAACCTTGGAAGGGTTTGCTCCCAAGGTCAGGGGAGACTTCAGGCTCTGGAAGGAGCCCAGGAACAGGCTTGACATGGGCATGTGGAGGTCTGTGTGCCTTCTGAGCTTCCTGGTAGCCTGCAGCACGTGCGCCGTGCCAGCTCCCAGCAGCAGGCAATGCTGGCGTCTGCGGGCTCAGGAACCAAACGGAAATTACTCTTGGATAAATTATTCAAGCAATTGTTTCTATTTAAAGGGACTTTATGGACTTCTCAGTTAAATAAAATATGAAAGTGGCATGATGAAGCATGTAAGCAACCTCACCCAAGCTGGGTTGGGAGCAGGGGAGCAGGGCTCAGTTTAACATCCTCCCTTTGCTGGCAGTTATGGGCCAGATAGTGAAATCTGTAGTCTTGCTCCAGGCAAAATGCTATGTTTCATCTTTTTTTCCTTTATAAAGGCAGCATAATGAGGGTCAGTTGAGGAATATCAGCAGCCTCCCCACTGGCTGTTGATTTGGGGCTTAGTCTGTTGTGAAATGTTTCAAATACTGATAAAGGAACTGTGTGCACCAAGATGACAATGATGGGCACTTCAAACAACATGTTCTCACTTGGTTCCTGGCATGGTTCAGCCTTCCCCAGAGAGCCTCTCCCAGCCTTGCCCAGTCACAGTTCGGGTCTCCAAACTGGGAGACATTCCATAGAATTACAGAAAATCCTGAGCTGGAAAGGACTCACAAGGATCATCGAAGTCCAACTCCTGGCCTTGCACAGGACGCCCAAAGAATCACAGCATGTGTCTGAGAGCATTGTCCAAACACCCCTTGAGCTCTGTCAGGGTTTGTGCTGTGCTAACTAGAACTGTATTTTGAAGAGAAAGGTAATTAAAAGCATGGGCTTGAGCTATGCTATTTTCTAAAATCCAGAGAAGAGGTTTTTTAACCTATTTAAAGAAACAGCCATCACCTCTCTACCCATCGACTCTTCACATCTAAAAGGGGAATAAGAATGTATTTTCTTTCCATCTCCATCTGTAAGTAGGAAGGCCACCTTATCTGCTGTCTTACCATGTGAAGATCCAGCATTTTGTACACCACCCAGTTTCTCTTGCAGCTGCTAGACATTTCTGCAGTTTTATCAGCACTATGTCTAATTCCACATGGCCCAGTTTTCACAAATACGTCTGGCTTGGCTCTGGTTCATTCTTTGTACAAAAGCATTAGCTAAACTGCTGGTGGTTTTCTTTCAAATCCTATTTATACTTCCCTCTCACTAACTCTCTAAGCAGAATGGTTTTTTGGTTGTGTGTTTTATAATAGGGCAATTTATATCAACACCCCAGCCGCCCATAAATATTGTTGTTATCTGTGATTAAGAGCATATGTCTCAGTCTGGTACATCCAATGCTATTGCAGAGTTATTTCCTAATTGTTCTTTTGCAGCAGAGCGGAGAATTGGATTTTAAATACGAGCTTTGTTTTGTAGGTCATGGGGTGAAATTGGTTAGCAAACCTTGGTAAACAAAATCAGTTGTTTTTTGTTATTGTTTTGGATTAGAGAGATTTATTTCTTTATCTCTTGTTGGACAAGTCTTTTATCTCCAAGTGTGGCTACTTGTTTTAAGTCGTAGATCACCTCTTTCACATACCCAAAGCTGTACTGTTGGGGAAGATGAAAGTTTGACAGGAAAGTTTCACAGATATGTAGGTTTAGCAGAAGGCTCTCTGAATGTGGAACCTGAAAGTGGAATAGAGATGGAAGCAAGTTTTGATGTAGAAAAATAGAAGATGTTATGTTAGGGATTGCTGAGCTAGTTGTTACTGGGCAAAGGTTAAGTCGAGTTGGAAGGAGGTTTTATGGCTAGAGCAAAGGATATGTTGACCACGAACAAAAAGATGTTTTTATGAAGCAAAGATAAATCTCAGGAAAAGCATAGGCAAACAAAAAACATGTCTTTACCAAGAAAGCAGAATTTTCCACTGCAAGAAAACAGAAAAACAACTTTAAGCTTAAACTGTGACATAGTACGGTAATGATAATTGTTATGCTAGGCCACAGAGGTATCGGTAAAGGTATTGTGTATGATCCTGATTAGTTGTTATGTCTTAAGATGTTCAGTAATGAAAACTATATAATGCATTGTAACCAGAACCAAATGGGCTTCAGGTTTTGCCTATAAGCTGACGCTGACTGCTATAGGTTTGGGCTCTGTTCACCCAGGACCCAGGATCGCTGTAACTTCAATCTATGAAATAAACAGCACCTGTAAAGAGCCACCTGGAGTCCTGTACCTCTCATTCAGGCTCTTACGCTGTACCCTTGTTCCTCAGACACACTAAGAATTGCAGATATTCTGATGTGGCCATGTGCTGCAGCTTTATGTTCCTCAACCCTTCCGCATTCAAGCATTTTAAAAGCTGCAGGTTAGATCTCAATATTACTGCTAAAAATTGGAACTGACAACTTTCTAATAAAAATGCAGTGGATGTTAAATCTCTTCCTTGCAGATAAACTACAAAATCGGAGTCTGTGCCATCAGGAATTCA
>VYZR01125192.1:130929-145774 GCA_013400675.1 Oxylabes madagascariensis
ATTTGAATTTTAATTCAGGGTGCCTCAGTCTGGAGGCCTAAATCCTTACACAGAGTTGATGGAGATGGGCATTTTTTGCTGCAAGTCGTGCCAGGGCCCCAACAATTGCCCTGAGCTGTGCGTGTCTCCCACAAGGCTGCTGCACATCTCAGCTCTCCAAATGGAGACCAGAGCCAGGAGCAGAGCTGCATTCCTGAACAACTAAAGGCCCTAAGATCATTGTAGCAAGTCTCATGTCTTCTGCAGCAACAGGGTTAAAGGATGCAAGGGAAAGCACTTCCTAGGAGCCGGGGGATTTGGCTGAGTGCAAGCCTGGAAGGAAGGAAGGATGCAGTGGGCAGAGAGAGAAAGATGGGGCTATAAATCCTTTTTATTTCTGCTCTGCCGTACCGAGTATCTGTGCAATTTCTCTGTTTCAGAAATCAAGCTTTAGTTTGTGTTCAGTAAAGCCTGGCTTTCCAGAGCTGAAAGGCTGATCCCCCACAAGAAGGAAAGGCCCGGGTCTGTTTGGTATGAGGCCCTGGCCACCCCAGCATTCACTTTCCATGATCCATGGTCTGAACTTATCACCTGAAAAGTTCCTGGAGCCAGAAAGTCACACTGGCATGTCCCTTACAGGGAAAAACACAGGGATGTCTGGACAATTGGCAGCTGCCATGAGAAGTGTGTGAGGTGGGCAGAAAGACGAGCAGGAGCTTCATGCTCTCCAGCCACACTGAGGAGCAGAGCTGCCCTCCCTCTCCTCACAGGTAGCTGAAATAAAATTGGAGAAATCTACTCTTTCAGAAAATCCCGGGAGATGGGAGAAGTACCTCAGCTGTGCTGTGTCTGAAGGCAGCGGTAGAGCTGCTTGTGCTCTTCATGATGCAAGGGAGAGAGACAATGGAGGAAAGGAACGTGGCAATAACCTTCATGATTTAGCTCTCATGTATGACTTATTGGCCAGAATATATGTTCAGGTGACAAGGAAAACGAATAATGTAATTACTCCTGCCTTAGCTGCAAGCACAATGAATCTACCTGTTGTTCTCACTGGAGACATCTAATAAAGCAAGGCAGGGTCTGGGGAAGGAAGGAAGGAAGGAAGGAGGTAGCATGAAATATACACATCAGAAACCTGCATTTCATGTTGAGGAGCTTGTCACAGGGGTTATTAAGCTCTTACCTCTCTACTGCTTCCCAAAGTCCATGTGAATCCCTCTCCCCACAGCAGCAATCATCCCAGGCTCTCCAAGGAAATGGGTGAGCACCACTTGATTGCAGCCTGGTGCTGGTTCAGCCACTCTGCCCCCATCACACCTCGTGGAAAGAGCTTGTGTCAAATCAGAGAGAGAAAAGCAAGTCAAGGTGCTGCAAATGGATTTGGCACCGTCCATCAGCTCCGATTTGAAGTGCTTGTTTCCTTCTCTCCTCTGTTCAAAGCCCTTCTGGAGGCCACCAGCTGTGCCTCATGTGAGCAGTGTTTTACTGTCAAGCAGAGCCATGTGCACTACAAACAAGGGGCTTTGCATCAGGACCTTCAAAAAAAACCCAGAAATCCCCCAGACTCACAGATTAAGGGTTGCAGCACCTGGCCTTGGGAAAAAAACTTCACCCCAAGCACTGTCTATGGACTGTTGTTGCTGTAAAGGGTAATACATGTCTGTCTTAATTTATTTTCAGGCACTCATAACTCAGTAGTGGGAGCGTATTTTTATTGCTCAAGTAGGGTGTCAAGCTTGTTTTATTACATTTTTAACAACCAGAATATGTAAATAAAAGAAGAGAAAAAAATGCTACTGGGCCATTTGGCCTTTTGGGTTTTAAATGACTGTTACAATTTTCTGCCGAGAACATCCAGCATTATTTTCACCAGGACCCCTAAGAGTTCTTGTTCTATCCAGTTTTGTCAGGCAGGGAGGCTTTACCATGTGTGTTCCAGAAAACCTGAATGAGAAAAAAGAGAGAAAAGAAAAAGGGAAATCCACAGTGGCTGCTCTGGACATTTCCCCCCTTGTTTCTTGTCAGCAAATTACAGAATTTTGACCAGCTCATTTAACGTATTATAAAGGCCTTTTGAAACTTTAAAGTAGCCAAGATACTGTAATAATACTAGAAAACCTCATGCAATAGTAGACAGAAAAATGGCTAAGAGCTTTTATTATGGAATAATACGAAGCCAATGGACTGTGCACAAAAAGGCATTTCAGCATGAAGGGACTCTGTCCATCACTGGGCCATCAGCCCTCTGGCTATTTTTTCTGTTAACAGCTCCAGTGAAACTGGGGCTTTCTGGGAGTATGTGATTTTTGTCATTGACTCCAGCAGAGCCATGATTTGGCTGCTGAAGGTGTGAGGCTAATGGGACTGAGAGGTGAGCAGTGAGAGTGGGAAGGTGTCAGTCAGCTGGGTAAATTAAAGCAGCCAGAAGGAGGAGGTTAAAGCATCTCTTTGCCAGCACTAAACAATTTGGGATGGCAGAAGCAGAGGATTGTCTGGGTGGTGCAGGTTGTGGGACTGACTACTGCCAAGGGGAACCAAGATAAAAAGAGAAGCAGAGAGCTGTTTTTGGCTCTGACACAGCATCTGTCCTGCTAGAGGAAGGAACAGGCTTCATTTCCTGCCCTACTAATTAATGGGGTTCAGCCCATTTTGGGTAAGTCCATTCCAAACTAGATGGCATCCATGTGCCCTGCCAACACCCAGCAATGAACTTAAACTTGCCTGATGGTTCCTCAGGTGTGGCTGTTCCCACCTGCCTCCTTCTGCAGGGATTTCTGCACTTTTAATGGGATTACACACAAGCATGAATGCTTTGCTCAAAGGGCCATGGCTTTATTAGCAGTGTGAGGTTTGCGTGGAGCTTTGAAAATACCAGAAGTTCCCCTTGCAGGTTCAGGCATGGCTCAGTTTTACTCATCTTGTGTTATCCTTTGTGTCACATGACCAACTTGTTCTCATTTGAGCTCTACGAACTCATCACAGGCGTGCACATGGCTGGAAAAGAAGGATTTTGGGTTGAATGACAAAAATGGTGAGTTCATGGGAGGTTTTTGGTCATGAGGTGCATTTAGTCAATCAAAAGCTGGACTTTGAAAGGCTTGTGGGAAGGAAATGTTGATAAAAATGGGAAGGAGGCAGTGGGAGTGCTAGAGGGGAGGAAAGAAATGATTTATGATGAAGCCAAGGCAGCTGATCTGAAAGAGATAATTATTCTTCTATAACTGGCCAGGGAATGGGGGAGCCATTATGTGGATGAATGGAGACAGCAGAAGCAATTTGTCAGCCTGACTTGTTTGAGTGAGTAACTTCAATTTCTCCTTGTCTTCTTCTAAGTGATTTTTCTTTCATTGTCACATAGGAGTGTGTTTTACATTTCAAGCTCTCCTGATGCTTGCCTGAGTGAGGGAAGAGAAAAAGGAGGACTTTTGCATGAGCACCAGCCGTATGCACATTGTGCCAGTTGTTCCCAGTTTGAGGGGATTTCAGCCTTGGCTGTAAAAGATTCCTTCCCAAAGAAAATTTGGAATTCAAAAAGCAGTCCAGGAACAGAGTATTTCGTTGTTCTTTTCCAGTGGATATAATTTATTTTCTTTTTTGATTGAACAAAAGCTGTTTCTAAAGCTTTCACGTGACAAACCTAAAGCCACATGGCATGCGAATATTGAGTGTTACACTCCCAAATGGCTGGGTTGATTTCTGAGGGCATTTGTGGCAACAGCTCCTACATATTCTACAGTGCTGAATTCTTCCACTTTCTCTAAGGAGCGAGTCACCTCCACGATTGGGAATGAAAAACCAGACAGGGAGCTGGATGGAGATGAAGCGTAGGGATGGAGATAAAGCACAGCAAGAACTCCTGTGGCTCTGCACCTGAACATGTCTGGCCCCCTGCAGTACCCCTGGTGGCAGCCAACCCCAAAGGTGTCCCTCTTGTAGAACTTTAAACTGCTTGAATGCCATGAAAAAGGTCCTTCAGGAAAGATGTTGACAGAGCTCATCAGCATGGCGTCTCTTGTATGCCAAAGGCCCATGTGGATTCAAACTCATTTTTTGCCTCAGACCCCTGCTGAGCTGGGGAACATTTGCTGGGCAGACCTGGCACACATGGCCATCCTGAGCTCCCAATGTTGTCTGCTCCCTTCCTGGTGCAGGCTAGTGGTTAATCCACTCTCTAGGTGAGGAATCTCCACTTAATTCCTCCTGCCCAAGCAGGTACACACCAACATCCCTGAGTTACAGAAGAGTGTCTCAGCTGACAGCCAGCACTTCCTCACATTCAGGTTCTGGGTTTTTAAGTTCCTGCCTGTGAGGTGGAAAAGAAGGGCTTGGATCACCTCAGGTGAAAAGCAGAATTGCTCCTGATTCTCCTGCTTTGGAGCTGCATCCTTTAAGACTATTAGATAAGTTTAGACAGTGATGCAAGAAAAAACTTTTTTCTTGGTTGTGTTTTATAAGAACTGAGTGAACTCTGTGCTTTGAATGGAAGAAGCCCTCAGGTGGACACCTGATTTTTCACTGATTTGGTATTTTAGTGACCCTAGGGATTGGTGAGAATTTTAAGAGCACCCGAAGTTATGACAGCTTTTGGAAAAAGCTCCCTCTGGCATAAGCCTGGCTTTAACCACAGGGAGAGCCTGTCCTGCTCCAGAGACTGCACACGGTCATTTTACATCTCTCCAGTGACCCTGAAGAGGAACTGCAAGTGAACTCTTCCAACTACTTTCTGTGCCTTCTCCTTGTTACCTATTAAACTAAACTCTGACTTCAGTAGTTATACAGAGAGTAATTATTCCACACCCTCATCAGCCTTGACAAGGAAGTTCAAGACTGGGTGTCCTTATGGTTTCCTTTTGAGGCTCTGGCCAAGCTCACAAGCACTGTCTTCTGTCCTCAGATACACTTGCCTGTCCCCTTTGGGTGAGGAGACCTCCTCCTCACCCACCTGTAGTGTGGCCACAGCTCCCTGAAGGGAAACAGGCGCTCCCGGAGACAGAGCTTCAGCTGACCTGTTCTGGGCACCTTCCTTGTAATTAAATAAACTGCATGCCAAAAATGCCTGTTGCTCTCCACTGGCTGTAAAAGGTGAGAAGCTGAGATCCAACCAGATTAATGGGCACACCTGATGTAACTTCCCTGAGATCCTTCTTGCAACAGTTTGGGGAGAAATAGCAGAAAACCTAATGCAAGGCCTTCTTTCTCTTAGGTACAGTACCAAGGAGGCAGGGAAAAGGAACAGCAAAGGAACAGCAGTGGGGGGTGTGTGATTTACTTGATCCCTTGACTGCTTTTGGTGTTCAGATAAGTCACGTTTCTTATATCTTTTGCCTGGATGAGCTCATAAGTGCAAATACTTGCAGCTTCAAATGTGTCCATTCATTATTGAAAAGGAAAGGGTAGTGGAGCACTTCTGTCAGAGGCTGGAAATCATAAAAGACATAAGTGATGGTAGTAAAAACCAAGCTGTTATCAGAGGAAGAAGGGGGGTGGGAAGGAGGAAGGCAACCCTCCTGCATTTATTCCTCTGAGACACAATTAAAACCCTGAACGAAGATTTTCAGAAAGGACCATGTTATTGCCTCTGCTTCGTGTGCCACACTTACAATGAATTATGAATTTACAGCAGAAGGAAAGTCTTTCATCTCAGCTTTAGCTATTTGACTGAAAGTTTAAAACTAATGAACCCATGGGGCCCCATTCTCTGCGTGCACCAGTGCAAGCCACTGGTGTTGGAATGGTGCAAAGCCTGGATGAGGGGAGGGAGAGCATCACCTCAGCGTGGGGCAAAGATGTGCAAATTCAGACTTGAGGTGGTTCAGAGTGAGACCAGCCATCTGGGATTAGTTCAGAGTTGTTGCTACACACCCAGAGGGAATGCCCTCTCTTTCAAAGGCAGCTGATTCATTTTTCATGATGGTTTGGACTTGGCCTTCTTCTTCTCCCCCCCACCCTGCCCCCCGAAACTCTCGGATCTGTGATGGAACAGAGCTATTAGAGGTGATGCATGATTTATAAATAATAAGTGTCTGTCTCAGGTTGGAATATGAAATAGGATAATTGAAAATTAAAAGCCAGCTTTGTATAGCAGATACTTTCCATTCCTCTCCCTCAAAAGTAAAAAATAAAAATCTAGGCCCAAAGTTTGTAAAGATTCAGATTACCCATGAAAAATAGACAGTGCCTCTGTTCAGCTAAAAGAATTACTGTCTGTCAACCTAAACACACTTTTATTTAATGTATTTAACCAGATCAGCACCTGAGGCAGCCTACAAATGAAACACCAACCACAGAGCTTGTGCTTGGAAGCCCTAAGACATCTTTCTCTCCGTTTGATATGACTGACACATCCCATCCTTGGCATAATATAATCATCATTATGTTTCTAAACAGACAAGGATTGTAGAATTTAAAATTCCGTGGCTGGAGATGAAGTTTTCTGTTCATTGTAGGAGTTAATGCTTTTTTATTAGGGAAGTGAATGTAATATTGATTTTGTGCAGGGGAAAAAATATGTTGCCATATTGTGACAGATACAAAAGGCTTCATAAAAAGAGATTAATATTTTTTATTCATTAAAAAAACATTCCCAGCAAATGTGCAATTGCCCAACATGTGAAGATTTTTCTATGAGGTTAAATATTTTACCCTGTTCTTACAGCTACAACTCTTTTTTTCCCTTTCCAAAGACACACATAAGAGAAATGTTATTCCTCACTATGAAGTGTTAAAGTTAGGTAGCAGCTGTGATGGTATCAGCCAATATGTTGCTTTTAATGATCTCACTCATACATTATGAATGAGGAAATTGCAAGGAAGGAAAACATAGTGAACATAATCTTTAACTGTTCAGCTGCTAAAGAGGTTTCTACCTGAAAGTTGCAGTCCCTCTCACTTTCCTGTTTGCAACAACAACTTGACATCATGTTTGGCTTTACACCAACATAAACCAGAGATGTGGTCAAACCACAAGCCATGTTAATAGGTTTTCATGAGTTAAAAAAACTCTCAAAATCCAGCCTTTAGATGCAGTCCACTTAGTTACACCCCAGTAAAATGAACCCAATCATTTCAAAGCAGCATGTTTGCCCACCCCCAATAAAATGAACTCATTAATTTCGAAGCAGCATGTTTGCCCACCAGACCTCAGCCTGGAGGGAGATGCGCCATGAGTTTTGATGCCTGCATTTATCAAATCTTGGTTCTTCAGGGTGGGCTGCTTAGTTTGCTGCTCCTGTTTGAGATGGCACCAGGAAAGAGAGAGCTGAGGGCTCCTCTGTCAGCCACTCGCTCTTCCTTACTCAGCGCTGCACAAGCCAGGCCGAGGATGTTGAAACAGCCAGCCTGAGCAGCAGTGCCAGCCAGGCACCAGTGGATGGGGCCCCTTTCACACCATGACAGGCTCACAGGGGCTCCCTGGCCCCACATCCCTGCTCAGCTGGGTGCCACTTTCCTTTGACAGACAGGCACTGCCTCTTCTCTGCTCAGGGCTTTTTGACTTCACTCTTTTTTCTTTCCATTTCCTTCCTCGCCCTGGAGAACCGGGAGCTGGCTGTAAAGACATCCCATAAAATGCTCCAGACAATTGCCTCATTTGTTCTTTCTTCTTGGACTGATATTTTAGCCCCGAACTCCCAGAGATGAGAATCAGCTGCAAATTCTCTAAGGCTGCAGGAAACTGCTGTGCTTTACGCCCCGTCCTTCCTGCCTTATCACTGCAGGATGTGAGGAAGAGATTATTGGCTCCTGCCTCACAACAGCCTTTTGGGTCCCTGAAAACTCTGACATTCACACCCCCTCCAGCCAAGTCGTGGCCCGTGGGCTCCTGGAATGGTTGCTACTGGCTGGCCCATGCCATGACCCATTGCCCCATCCCTAGGAGTGTTCAAAGCCAGGTTGGATAAGGCCTCAAGCAACCTGGTCTAGGGAAAGGTGTTCCTGCCCATGGCAGGGGGGTTTGGGACTAGATGGACTTCAAGGTCAGTTTCAACCCTCAAAATTCTGTGGTTCTGTGTCCCACCAGAACCATGCCTGTGCAGAAGCCCACCATGAGCACTGAGCTGTCAGTAAATCACAGTCTGACTCCTCTTCCTGCTTACAGGACATGTTTAAAGGACATTCCCAATTCTCTTTAGAGAAATCAGTCTCTTTCCATCCTTCCACTTTAATAGTTTGCTAAATATATTGGGATGTATCCCCTTTCCTTCACGTAGGTTTGCATCACTTTCCTTGCTCAATAAAGGATTTGGAAGATTTTTGTTTATTTGTATTAAATGTGTAACAAAGGCATGTCCAAGTCCTCCAGTTTGGGGGCTGTTGGGGTCAGAGAACAGGGAACACAGAGCTTCTTCCTGTGCTTCTCTCATGCTTTTCAGCCAAGAGCAGTGGAGGGGAACACAGCAGAGGAAGAAGAAAGGAAAAATAACTCCACCAAGCAAGGAAATGCTTGGAAGAAACTTCTGCAACCTTCAAGCCTGAATTTTCTTTGTGTGAAATCATCCAAAATCAAAGCAGGAATCACAGGGAGAAATGCTGCAGCTACTGCTTTGCAGGAAATTAAATTAGATCATAATTTCTCTTACTAATTTTAGGAAACCATGACTCTAGATGCCTTTCTGGCTTATATTTATATGCAAATATTTTAATATGGATGATATACTGAAAGATCGGTATTCATTGCCCTACTAAAAAAAAAAAAAAAATGAATATTTACTTCTGCTTCAGGCGACAATTTGTATATGGAGGGGAGCCAGAAGGAGAATGTCAGAAATGTTGATTTTATCCCTTGTAGGCAGGTATGCTGAGCCACTCCTGTCTTCACAGCATGGCACACACTCAAGAAGAAAAAGAAAAACATAAAGCAATCACCTCCCAGCAGGATTCCCTTGTTTTTGGCATAAGGATTAGTGAAGACAAGATGGGAAACACAATGTGCAAAGGAAGAAGATGGGCAGAAAAGCAGCCCACTGTTCCTTCTGTTGCTGCATATGCCTGCAGAACATCCTCACATATACCGTGTGAGCACCACATAGTACATGGCATGGCTGGATGCTTGCAAACATCTGGGACAGCCACCAAATCTACGCCTGTGTCCTCTCAGACATGGTCCGTGCTGAGAACACCTTGGGTCAGACCGTGTCCTCCCTCCCCACTGACCATCCAGGCAGGCTGTGACCCTGCAGGGATGTCCTCTGCAGGGCTTTATCCCTTGAGACACCCCACCTGCTGCAGCCAGGATCAGGTGAACACAGTGGTCCTGAGCTCCTGCTGGAGCCCTGATGCCAGGGGAGCTTAGAGAGGGGCACCTGAGCTGGGTTTGATGAGAGGAGGAGTTTCAGGTTGTGCTGGGCCCCCAGCATGGGCAGGCTCTGGGAGCTTAGGGAGGTCCCTGCCCCAGGAGGGTTCAGTCCTTCCTCCAGGCTGAAGAGCAAATAGAAATTGCTGGAGGGGGAGCATCTGCCATCCAAACTTAGTGTTGAGGTTGCCTCTGAAAGTCAGAAGATGCAAGTTTAGGGTTATGCCTTAAAGAAACCACTCTTGGCCGCTCCCTCCTCCTGCTGTTCCTTGCAGACACGTTGCCTCACAGCCAGTGGCAGTGATCCAAGGCTCAATGTGATAAAGTGTGACCTTCCTTCCCATTCCTCGTCACTCTTCCTTTTTTTCATTAAATCCCTCTGCCTCCCACTTGCCACTTGGAGTGAGACAATGACTCATTTGTTTATAAATTCATCTACTTATAGTTTGCTTTCCCATTCTCTGCTTCTATATATTTTATGTCTCTACAACTTCCAAGACTAAAATCATCTTTAATTAAGAGGCTTCTTCTAATTTGGACTTCTGACATGTTAACCTGAGTTTTTTTCACCCTTCATTATTATAGTTAGATGCCTTCAAAAAGAGATAGTTGCCTGCTATTCAGTCACTATGCTAATATTTACATATTGGAAAAATGACAGTGTTTAATTTCTCCTGACAAAAAAAAATAATGAAAGGTCTTTAAATAAAAGACCTTGGATCTGTAAAGAAGACTTTGTGTACCACTGCACACCTGTGATGGATGCACAGCCCTTAACCAAATTTGGTACAGGCTCCAGAGGGGATAAAAGCCTAAGCCACAGATGGGCCAAGAACTCCTCCAGGAAATACACAAAAGAACAGAATGACCCAGTGAACATCAATGCGTATGAGCTGGGAACACCAATCATGCAATTAACAGATGAATAGAGGGTGGTTTTTCCAAGACTCGTTTATCAAGGAACAAAGAAATTTGTGGGTACAAGGAGTTTCATGCGTACTTTTCCCATGGTATGCAATCTGACTACAGGCCAACCACTTTATTCCATAAATTTGACAGCCTAAGTGAGCCTTCTCCTTGCCAGGCAGTGTGGGTGCATGGTGGGGATCTGCCTGGAGCTGGGACACCTCTCAAGGTTGCTCCTTGAGGCAGAGTGACCTTCTACTAATAACAGATCTTGGCATGAATCCAATTCAAGTTCTTTCTAAATTGCAACTGGACTGCAGGCCAGGTGAGTCTCCTCTTGAGCAGGGTTCGATGTTCCTGTCCTGAGACTGAGACCCTCCCTAGCCGAGGGCAGAGTGACCCCTTACTCACAACAAGCTGAATTCACACCAGAGAAATCCACAGAGCCAAATCCATTAGACATAAGCCATGCCCAAGTCTGAGAGTGAGATGGGCTCAAGATATATCTAAGCTCCATCAGGAGTTTAAAAGACACAAGATTTCACTCTGAACCTTGTGACTCAACAGGAAAATCTCACCCTTTTGCATCTTCAGCTTCTGCTTAACAATAATTCTATCTCGATTCTAACTTGATTTTCCTGTGTATGTTATTTCCCTGTAGTAAATAATAAAGTGAACCTTGCCATCGAACTTTGTTAGTTGCACTTTCACAAATTCATATTAAGCCACTATTGCTAATACTACCTTTGGTGGTAATTCTTTAAAGGATTTAAATCATTATCCATGACAATACCATCTTAGCAATTGTCCTGCATAAGGCTGTGCAGTGCAGGCCTCTTGGCCCTGCTGTGTAAACTCTTTGTACTGTAATGACATAGTAACTCAAATGAGGAAAACAAAAATTAAAAAAAAAAAATTAAAAAAAAATTAAAATCTACTGAGGGTTTCTCATCACCAATCTTTGGGGTCTTTTGATGGCTGCAGCACATTGCAGTTCATCCAACTGCATTCTCTCTGCCACTTGCTTATGTTTGCATCTCCTTCACAGGAAAAATAAAATATTTTCTCAGGCTGACAGACAAGGATTCATGTTCTGCTCTTTCAGTAATTTGGAAAATGAAAATATACTGCTCACAGCTTTTTGTTATTTTTAACAAAACTATATTTTATCCTTTCATGTCAGAAGCGAGACAGATTAATGGCTTCTGGAATTTATTTCCAATGCTGATTTTGTTTCCAAAGTTTTGAGAGCAACAAGACAGATCTGCAGTCCTTTCTCCAGTGGGAGAGGGAAGTGGCATCTGTTCCTGCTTTGTCCTCAGAGCTGCCAGCAAGAGTGTCTGGACCAACCATCCATTCTCTGCCAGTGCATGTAGTCAGCCAGAGGGCCCTTTTCTGCTGATGTAAATGAGAATTGGCCTGAAAGTGGTAAGGAGCCAATAACCCCTCAGCCTTCTGAAGGAACAAGAGAGTTTTAAATCATCTTTACTTTGCATGTCCTTTAAAACTTGTGCTAAGCAAAGCTTAGCTGGACTTAAAGCCCTGGCTGACTGCTCTGGCCAAATTCTGGTTCCTGTTGTGCTGGCCATCCACACGTAGATACTCAGCAGGAATTCTCAGCCTGTGGCTCTCTGTCCTAAGGGGATTGCTATGCTGAGCTTGACAAGTGGCCATTCTTCCTTACCAGGGAGCTGCTGCCTCTGCCTGGTCCTGCTGCCAGTGGGAAGATCCACACCATGATTTCTCAGTCCTTCTACCAACATTTTGGTCAGACATGGGTCTCTGGATGGCATTTGACAGGGCTTTTTGGAGATTGCCATTCCAGAACCCTGATTTTCCAGACAGCAGAAAGGCGATCATAAGCCAAAGACAGCCAGTGATATCAAGGGTATGTCCAGGCAGCTTTCCCAGTGCCCTCAGCCAGGAGAGACCAGAGCACAAATCTTCATAGAGGGATGAGGGCAGGAGCAAAGGTTTTGCTGCCTGAGTTAGAGATGTTGTTTCCCTCTCATCTCTCTGCTCATAACAATTTGCCAACAGAAGTCAAATCAGATCACAGAGTGTTTGCTCCAATGTGATATTCTGTGTGAACTGGAGCAGGAAGAAGGGAATACCTGAGATCCAGAAGAAACTGTTTTCACTGATTTTCTGACAGATACCAAAGCCTCCTTTGCTCCTACAGGAATGTCTGCATTTCCAAAGTTTTTAGCTGAGCTGGAGTGTATTTTGCAATCCAGACTTGATTTAGGTTCTTCAGGTGATGGTGAATTCACAACCTCATGAACTAAATTGCTCTAGTCAACTCAATGGCTGAAAAATTCTGCCTTATCCTTTACCTGAATTTATCCGTCTTCAGCATCCAGCTACAAAATCCCATGATGCTATTGTCAGTGAGATTAAGGTGTTCCCTCCACACAGGTACACAAGGCAGCATTAATCTGCCCAGGTTTAGACATCTGCAGTGGACACCTATATACATCAGTCATCAGTGATGCTTGTATGGTCAAAGGAGAGAAATGAAGACTAGCATGATGTGAATCACCTTCCTTAAAATAGATGTCTGGCACACATCAGATGAACTACCCCACAGCAGTGCCTCTTTCTTTCAGACTGGACGGCCAGCTCAATCAAAATTTAAGGGAAGTGCATCTTCACAGACTAGGAGCAGCCACCAGTTAATCTAGCAAAGTTATTGGGAACAAGTTATAGTTTAACCTATAGAAGAAAAAACCTACTATGAGAAGCTAATAGAGATGCTGGCCTTCAAGAGTACTTCTGAGGATGATTCAACCCTGTTCTTCACTCTGTATCTGCAAATGGTGGTTGCTGGCTGGAAATTACTTTCATCTCACTGTAGAGAGTCAGTGCCAAGTCCATTTGTCACTTTGGTCCCATATGAGCCTTCAGGTTTAAGCACGTGCAAATTATGCCTCTTTCCAGCTCCTGGTATTGCAGGGTCACCTGGAATTTATCTTGCTTCACCTCAAGTAGATTAAGTAGGAGAAAAGTTGTTGATTTTTAAAACTGGGGAAACTAATAGGCTAATATTTCCTTTATTTTATCTGATCAGATTTAGAAATTGCTTCTACCTCAGCTGTGGAGGAAAAGAAAGTATCAGGGTTATATCCAAAGAGAGTTCAAAGTCTGGTTTATCACTGTATGGAGAAATGGGTAAAAATCAATAAGATTCAACTTTAATAGATTTCCTATAGGGAAGAGCCTGCTCTATAATATCTGAAAGCCATTAGTCAATGTGTCTTTGAAGTATTAAATTTATTATGAAAACCCTGAAGATATTCTGTTTTAAATACATGGAAGCTTATGTGCTTACTGGATTATAGACGTGTATTAAATATAACACTCACCTCTAATGGAGCACAGCACAGTTTTCACACTATCATTATTATGAATCTCATCTTGCTCCTACAAATTCACAGAAAACGTACCTATAAAATGCTTATCTGGCATTGTGCCCACTTAATTATCATCTCAGGGATTATTATAATGGGCACATGGGGATCTCCTTTGAGAGTGCAAGGCCTATAAAATAGCATCTCTTTATGCTTTGATGTTCAGGACCTTCCTTCAAATGCCCCAGGTGTCTGGAAAAGGGTCCTGAGCTTGGGGTGGTATTAGTGGGTGGTTTTGCACTTGTCTGTTTGTGACTAGTTTATATTTACTGTGCCTCACACAACCAACCTTTTGGTAACTCCTTTCCTTGGAGATGCAGTTGCTTTCTAAGGAGAAAAATTCAGTCACTATGCCCAGACCTTTACAGGTCCAGCAGTGCTTGGACTTTGTCATACCCTGCTCCATGCTGAGGCTGCTAGAAAAACACAAGCCAGGCCAAAGTGTGATTGAGTGAATATCCCTCACCTGGGCTCAGATATTACCTTATTTCATTATGTCTTCAGTCAGGGTTTCTCCTGAAAGTAGAGAAGAAAGTTTTATAGTAAATAAAAACACTGCACTTCAAAAACTCCTATGGGGTAAATTTACAAATATTTCTTCTACTGATGATGAAACATGCCCAGGTCCATTAACAGAGAAAACAATTTATTCCCAAGAAATAAAGCTACTGAATGATGACATATTAATTTATATCACATGCATTATGTCAAGTAGATTGCTTTTCTGTTTACGAACTAGAAACAATGGGCTTTTCTATTTATCCTTTTAATACTTCTTTAGCAATGTTATGAATAGTTCAAGATGTAGCTTTGACAGTTCTAATTCATGAGTTGGGGAGCTAGTTATTAATTCCTTTTCTTGCCTTAAAATCTTTAATAAATCAGAGATTTGTCTCCTTTCTTATTTATTTTCAGGGTGGGGAATGACGTTGTAGGGAATGTTCATGGCTAGACAAGTCTTGATGTAGAATGAGTAGGGCACACTCATGCACACAAATAGGGTATTAAATTACTTTCTTTCAAATTTCCTTGCCATTTTTGCCCTGTGACAATTTGAGCTGGAAGGATTTACATCAAAGTGTTAGAAATAAGAAGCTGATGCTACTCCCACACCTGGAAAGGCAATGGAGCTGGATTAAGAGCATAAATCTGCAGAGGGGCACTCCCAAAGGATGAGGCTAAAAACTTTGTTTCCCAGGGCCAGATACAGAAAAAGAAATCCCAGTGAGGGGATGCACCATTTCACTGGTGTTCCAGA
>VYZR01125193.1:9861-23059 GCA_013400675.1 Oxylabes madagascariensis
AGTATCTGAACAGAGGCTGTCCAGAGGATGGAGCCATGCTCTTCTCAGTGGTGCCAAGCAATAAGACAAGACGCAACAGGCAGAAACTGATGCACAGGAAGTTCTACCTGAACATGAAGAAGAACTTTACTGTTCAGATGACAGAGTATTGGAACAGACTGCTCAGAGAGGCTGTGGAGTCTCTGACTGTTGGACCGCATGATCCACTATGATCTCTTCCAAAATGACCCCATTCTCTGATTCTGTAAGAAAAAAGCAGGAATGCAATAAAGCAGTAGGTATGGCCAAGAGAAATTGGTAAATCTTTAGATGTAGTGATTCTTTTGAGACATTACTCTTTCTTTCAGAAATTTTATGAGATCTAATTTTCATAATTATGTAATACCTAACCAGGCAATGAATTACTGACCGCTATGTAGATTGTCATCTGGAATTGTATACTGCCTTAGGACAGAGAAAGGCATGGAATACATTTCATTTGTATGCATATTTTACTTCTGTGTGTCTTTTTTCATGTGCTATAGGTAAGGAAAAATTGGTTGGCTCTGAAATCTTTTACTTGTGTCTTATGTGTACTATGCTTCCTTGTCCTTGATGGGAGAAAAGATGTTTTTTGTCAGGACAACAGCTTCTGTTGAAACAAACAGAGCACTTTGGGGATAATTTAACAGATGTTAGTTGAAAATTACTAAGAATATTCAGTAGGGGAATAAGGTGGTGAAAAGTTAAATTTAGTATTTAATTATTAAAATGGAACTTACTTAATCAAATACATGAAAGAGATCTGGATATCTTTATAACCTCACTGCAATCTCCTTTCAGGTAGTTGTAAAGAGCGATAAAGTTCCCCCTGAGCCTCTTCTTCTCCAGATTAAACAGCCCCAGTTCCCTCAGCGGCTCCTCATGACATCTGTGCTCCAGACCCTTCAGCAGCTTTGTCTCCCTTCTTTTACAAGCTCCAGCATCAAAATGTCTTTTTTCAGTAAGGGCCCCAAAACTGAGCATGGGACTTGAGATGCAGCCTCACCATTGCTGACTACAGAGGGATGATCATTGCCCTGGTGCTGCTGGCCACACTATAGCTGATACAGGCCAGAATAACACTGGCCTCCTTGACCACCTGGGCAGACACTAGCTCATGTTCAGCCAGTTGTTGACGACACCCACAAGTCCTTCCCTGCCAGGCAGCTTTCCAGTTGCTCTTCCTCAAGCTTGTGGCATTGCATGGGGTTGCTGGGACGCAAGGGCAGAACCCAGCCCTTGGCCTTGTTGAACCTCATACAATTGATTCAGCCTGTCCAGATCCATCCCTTCAGAGCCTTCCTACCCTCCAGCAGATCAACACTTCCACACCTCCTGGTGTGAAGTGACTGAGGGTATTTTTCATCCCCTTGTCCAGATCATTGACAGAGACATTAAAGAGAACTGGCCCCAACACTTAGCTAGGAGAACCCCGGTAATGACTGACCTCCTTCTGTGGGTAGCACCTTTTATCACCCCACAGTTTGGGCCCAGCCATCCAGACACTTTGTTACCAGGCAAAGAAGTGCACCTGCCCAAGCCATGACCAGCCATATACAGCCTTGTATGGTTGCCACCAGACTGTGGGCAGAACCTGGCTTCCAGCGCTAGACCTGCTCTTATTACTCAGTTGCTGGTTTTGTCAATGTTCTGCCTGGTTTGCTGTCACCCTCAGCTTCTGACTTGCATTGCCTTGCAGAGTAACTGATTTCTGCTGCTCCCTGGCACATATCACCTCTTTCACTTTCAGATGTCCTCTTGCTCCTGCCAGATGGACAGGAGGTTGCTTTGGCTTCATGTCCCTAGTTCAGCCAGTAATGAGTCTGAGTGCATATTGCTGATTCACAAACAAATACAGCTGGTCACACAGATAAAAACAGTGGTGGCATAAACATGAACAGCACACCCACTTCTGTTCCACCTTTCCAGCTGATTTGGTTTAAATCTACTTGTAGAATATACACAAGTACAATGTGCTTCTTTTCAGTAGCTTGGCCCAGAGCCTGGTCTCCTCCACTTCCTTGAATCTGAACCCATAGGCCAGGGCCTGCCTCTCTGGATGAGGTCACTTACACCCCTTACTCTACTCACTGGATGCTCCAATTTGAACTTCTCTAGTGGCTTGTGTACATGTGAACATAGAGGACAGAGAGACACAGCCGGAAAACAGGAACAGTGTCATAAAAAGAAAGGACAGATTTCAGTTATCAAGCAGAGGATTTCATAGAAATGCATTGACCAACAGGTTGCTTACATGTAATGAGTGATTTTGGGCCCCTTTTCCCTCTTCTAACTGCATCCTTTAGAAAGTCCATAGTCCTTTAGACAATAACCCCTTTTAGTTTGCATGGTTTTCCAGCGAATTTATTTTGCTGACTTATTTTTGTGAGCTTCCCACCCAGGAGCATGATATAATAATTGTCCTTTAGTAGTCAAAGAAGCATCTGAGCCAGTATACTCTTTCACTGACAATGTTGCCCGGTTTCCTTCACTTGTCACTGCTCTTCTGATCCTTTCCATGGTGTTGTTCAATGTGGTTAACCTTTAGCGAGATAACTTAGCTAATAAAAGACATGAAATATAGGTCTTTATAAAGTATTTTATCTGGCAAATGGCATACAAATTTTTTTCTACCCTCCTTACTGTAAAATAGGCAAATATTTAATTTGTATATTTATTTTGTTCCTATATTTAGATATATATTTAAGACTGCAGTTTTCAAGTTCCAGAGTTGCTTTTCCTCCATACTAATCCTATGTCAAAGCAAGGTAACTCTAAATAAAGCACATGCCAGGTCTTTTTTCCCTACAAAGAAAACCCACTTGGATGTTCCAATAGCAGGTGCCCTAATATGTACTAGATGCCAATCTGCAAGGCAGAACACTGTAATAGATTATACAAGCATGAAGAAGAATGTCTAGACAGAGCCTGAAGACCTTCTGCCTTTGGCACAAATCTCAGTCATTCTTCATCAGTTTGTATTCAGTGTCTGGGAAGCATGAGAACAGAAACCACAAAGAGCCTTCTCATTTTTCTCTGGTTTAAGCAAGAAAACAAGTAAAACAGACTGAAGAACCTAAATAAGCATTTAAATAAAACAGACATTTCCTATGAGTGGCAGAATTAGTGAAATCTCTTCAAAAAATCTGTGTCATTGGTTTTCTAATTCATTTTCATTCATGATATCACCTGCATAATTTGTGGGTTTACCATATGCCCAACCTGAGCTCAGGACTGTCTGTATGTATACTGGTGTTGTTTCAGTACTCATATGCTGGCTATCCAGTTCTGCCAGCTCCTCAAAGGAGACATCAAAATTTTGATTATTCTTAAGAATATTGATTTTTATGAAACTTGTTTTTGATACCCTAACATTTCTTTCATGTTTAGCATAACTCAGTTGAAAAGTTATTGGGAAAGGTGGGTTTAGGCAGACAAAAAAGATAACTCACAAGTCTTCTTTCTTCAGAAGACCAGACTGAAAACAGAAAATTTGAGAATTCATTCTTATTATTCTCTGTTTATTTACAAATTTCAAAAATTATATATGTGAAAGATAGTAGAGAGCTAATTTGTTTATTTGCTTCCCTTGAACACTTTGTATGTCAAAAGTAATTGCTCAGGAAGATGGAGATAATAGGAAATCCTACAGACCATAGACAGAGTGCTGAGTTTGTCTGTCTGGCTTCTTAGATAAGTGGATAAAAGATATATTTTGTCCTGGAAGCTTGTTTTAAGTTCTTTCCAGTAAAAGAAAAAAAGAAAAACAAACAAACCAACAAACAAACCCAGTGTGTAGTATTTGATGAGAAGTATATTTTATTTATTTTATTTCTGATGGCAGAAAAGCCAGTTTTCTCAGTCTTCTCTCTATGCAGTGATACAACAATGTACAGCCTCTTCTCTCCCCTTCTGTGAGGAGTCAATGAGTTTTGTTATGCCTCAACAATGGTTGTCAGAGGGACATGGGGTAGGAGCTGCACATGTGCCACATCCAGGAGGCAGCCAGGAAAAGACGGAGGAAAGCCTTGTGTCTGGGGGTACTTTGCCTGGCCACCAGTTCACATCCCACATGGGACAGGCAGTCAGCAGGGGAACACTGAAGTCACTGCACACCAGTGACACTCTCCAGTCAGATGGCAAAAGGCATCCAGCAATGGACTGCAGAGCCTGGACTGGGCCAATGATCTCCTGTCAGTCAGTGGACATTGGGAGGAGCCGGGGGCATAAAAAGTAACTGCATCATAAGCCTTGGGGGGACTTTGAAGGCTGTTCTGCCCTTTCCCTTTTGACTCTTTGGGGGCTTTTCAAACTTGCTTTTGGAGTCCTGCCTTTTGCTTCTCCTGCCCTCTCTGGCTCCTGCTCACCCCCGTGTTTGTCCTGCCTCCCTGTGTCCCTGACCAGCGCCCTGCCTCTGCATCCCTGCCCGAGTCACCTGCATCCTCCCCGGCCCGCCTCCAAGCCTGCCCACCGCTCATCCTCACTGCAACCCTGTCCAGGCTCCTGGACCTCCTACCCAAGCACCCCTCACTCACCTCGTGTCCGGTCTCTGTCACCACGGGCGCTGTGCACAGGCAGGCAGTGCGCACAGCCTTGCCTCGTGGATATCGATGGCAGTCCCTGACCTCTGGTGGAAATGCCCTCCTTTCCTTCTGTCTCCCCTCTCCCTTCTCTCCCATTTTCCATCCTTTTGCTCTGCTTTCTCAAGTCCTCTTTAGTGGGGCAGCTCCTTTTTATTTCGTCTTTTCTTTACCAATAAACGGTTCTCAGACACAACATTTGCCTCATTTGGCTTAATTCTGTTCCCAAAATCCATTGTTAAAAGAACTCCTCGCTGTTCCCCACATTGGAATGCGACACTTTCTTTACTTCTCTTTGTGAGGATAATCTAGGGTCACTCTCATCAGCCTCTGGGCAGATGATTAGTAGTTGATGCAAGAAGCATAGAAAGACATCAAAAAGCTTCAGCATCTGGGGTAGGTGGAGTTTGTAGGAAGGAAATTAGATTGAAAACTGAAGCAATGCAAGCAGAGGAAATGTAATATAAAGATATACATTAATCCTGAGAGGCACAGGAAAAAGCTATTTTTGTGTGACCTCACTTCTTCATACACAGATCCTTTGTAACACAAAGAGATAGCTAATGACATAAGTCAAGCAGGTTCCCATTATATAAGGAGTAGTAACAAGTTACAAAGTTTGCAAGGTTCATACGGGGTCAGGATGAATACTAGAAGTTCCAAACGGATGTCTAGGACTGGAACTCTGCCCAAGACACCCGACAAAATTTACAGTGCAGTATGGAGATGTGGAAGGTTATCAGGAAACGCCATATGCGTGCAAACCATAAATAGACACAAAAAACTTCCAGTTAGGGCATCCTCATTGGAATGACCCTCAGTAGCTGTGACCATTCTGTTCAACTACAAACTGTGGAGTCCCTTGAAAAATGTAATGAAAAATAAACCTTTTACCTCTAACCTCCAAATAGAATGAAGTAAAACATAAATCAGACAATATTTTGAGCAAGTCAGGTCTTTTCATTTTTTCTCTATTTTGCCAAAATTACTATGAATACTGGTACTTAGGACTGTTTTTTCAGTTTCTAATTAATCAGATTTACTCTAAAAGCATAATAGAGAGAAAAAAAAGCAACACACAAAACACCATCCAATTTATGGTTTGACTAGTTACCTTTGCCAATATTGTATTACAAATCACTATTTTTTTATAGTTAGATAAGGAAATAATTATCATGGTTAAAAAACAAAAACAAAAAACAAAAACACCAAAAAAAACCAAACAAAAAACCACAACAAACCTTTAATCCACAGCATTGTAGAAAGAAAAAAAAGAGCTAATTCAGCCTTTTCACACTCGTATGCAATCTTTATTCAAAAATACCTGGTTGCTCATAGTCTCCAATTAGGTATACAGAGATCCATCAGAAAAAGCTATCATGACCAAATGTGAACTTTGATCTGTTTCTCTGCACTTGTATCTTTATTAGGTTATGCATCTATAATAGCAAAGAAATCAATTGTAGTACCATGAAAATAGGAAGAGTTTTCCATAAAACTGCATAAGAAATGCAATTCTATGTATTTAATCAATTAATTTCTTTACTACAAGAAACAGCTTTAACAATCAGTTAACAATCAGTTAGAGCACTTATTTTTAATAACTGAAGAACTGACACTTTCCCCAAGTCCCCGATGTCCTGGCTAGGTCCTATTGGGGTACTTGAGCACCACGTATGGGGAGCTGCCAAGGCTTAGGGCTAGCCTTAAGCAGGATCTTTGGGGCTACCTCCCCCGAGACACAGGAGTGGAGTTGCGTCCAGGATCAGGCAAAGGAGGAGGAGGACACTCTCAGTATGAGGTTCCAACAGGTTTATTACTGCTGAAGGGATCACGGAGAGAGGGCCCCAAACATGGCGAGACTTTTTTTTTAAACGGGGGAGGAACAAGGGGTGGATACAACCCAACAGCCAATAGCAGTCCACTGGGGGAAAATCACAGGGAGGAGTCCACACGGGTATGACCAATGAGGGAGTACAAAGCTGAGGAGCCAACAGGGCGTCAAGGACAGCAGAACTTTCTAGCGCAGGGGGAAGGAGTAAAAATTAACTGACAGGTAAGGGGTTGGGACAAACAAAGACTGACATACATTATTCTAGAAACAAGGAGGGAAAAGCTTTGGGGCCAAACCAGTTGTGTGAGGATCATGGGGAAATTCAAGAGCAAACCATTGGGGAAAACATGCATCACAACAAAGAACAAGTTTCAGAAAAATTTAGGAACTGCTGAAGTATTTCAGGAGAATGCAGATGATTTATCCTTTACTTAGGTCCTAAAGAAATAGCTTTTAAAAACAGATCTTTTTTTATACAATGATGGTCGGTCAGCTACAGACTTTTTTATGGAATAGTGTAAATACTTTCAAAATCCAAGATTGTCTCATGATAAAGATACAGAAGTGGCACCTTAAAATGCTTAGTGTCTCTAATACAATATAGCCAAGAGGGAAGAGTGACATGCCTTCAGGTCTTTCCTGTAAGGGTTATTTTTATCTTAATCCCTGAAAAAAAGGAAAAATAAATCAAACAGGACTCCCAGCTCCTGGACTGATGTGATCACTAGGCTACATAGTCAGAGTTCACTTTTCTTTCCTTGTCCATGAATCCAGTGTTCCAGTACAAAAAGATGAAGCATTTTTAAATTCCTGAATTCCCATACTCAAACAATTGGAACACATACCACTATCATCACTAAAACTTCTTTTTTGGACTCTTTACAAGGAGGAAAAAATAGACATTTACAGAGCAAAATTTTTGACATTTATCTTGTGATGAGATGAATAGCACCCAAAAGTAAACATAACTTTTCACTAACTATGAGTATTTTGAAGTAGTGGAAATGAATTTCATTACTTTAAGTTCCCATGATAACATGGAATGCAAAACGGTGAAATGCTCTATTTTGTTCAAGTAGAAAGTAGACTTTAATACAGTTCCTGCAGTCAAGTCAGTGGAAAATACTGACCATGCTCTACAACCAATATGTTCTAAGAATGATTGGTGGATCCACTGAAAAGAAGAAATTTGTAGGAATATCTGATTTGTTGATCTTAATAGGACTTAATGATGAGCTAGGGGCCCCCTTGTTCAGCAGTGTCCAAGACTTGTATGACTCTCAGTATGCCTAGAAAGGCATCTCTAGATAATGATGGAATACTGTGCTGATTGCAATTAAATAGGTGAGATATTTTTAATTATGGAGATTGATGACCAGGGATCTTTGCCAGTACTGCCTTTCATTGACTATCCTACTCTATTCTTCATTCTACTGAGTTCATCTACCTCATCTCACAGCTTTATGTTTCTGTATTCATAAAAATAATTAACACCAGCTAGGAGCATCACAAATCCATTGACAGCAGGCAAAGACGCTCCTGTAGCAGTTTCTTTCCAGAGTAGAGTTATGAGGACTGATATCTAACAAAAAGACAAGGAAGGGATAAGATGAAATTAGAAAATACCTCTTTATATTCATAAAAGTGCATACATATAAAACACATATGCAAGTGAGACATTCTGGTTTCAAGTACTAATTGCTTGACAAGTGGACATATGTGTCTTAGCTTTCTTTCACTTTCTACTCTGCTGTGCTGGTAATACGGAGCAGCTGTGACCCTAAATTTAAGCTAGGATTATGACTCTTATCTCTTGACAAATTTGTTCACAATTCTTCAGACATTTTTGCTGATTCAATACCACTTAACACTGGCATATATCCATATTTCTGCAGAAACTGCAGTTATGCTGAGCTTTTGAAATATCTTTATTTTGTACAAAGACAAGGATATGAATATTAGAGCAAACATCAGTTTCATATAAAATGAAGGCAGGATTTGAATGAAAAAGATGAGGGCTGATCCTTCAGTACCATACATCTAGAGTGATTACAAAGATTTGATGGCAATTTAAGCTAGAAATACACCAGGGCGAAACCACTGACTTAAATACAGTAGAAGGGCCTGATTCTGCTTATATTTTTTCTATAAATATGTCTACGCGTGTATGCGTGTGTGTGTGTGTGTGTGCGTGTGTGTTGAGGGAGGGGATTGTCCCTCTTTGCTCTGCACTGGTGTGGTCTCACTTCAAGTCTGTCTGCAGCTTTGGGTACCACAATATACGAACGGCATAAGAGCTGCAAGAAAGTGTCCAAAGGAGGGTAACAAAGATAGTTACCCTTGAGGGGAAGCCATATGAGGAGCAGCTGCATTCCCTTGGTCTGTTCAGCCTGGAGAAGAGACTGAGGGGAGACCTCATTGCAGTCTGCAAATTTCTTGTGAGGGGAAGAGGAGGAGCAGANGTACCACAATATACGAACGGCATAAGAGCTGCAAGAAAGTGTCCAAAGGAGGGTAACAAAGATAGTGAAGTGCCTTGAGGGGAAGCCATATGAGGAGCAGCTGCATTCCCTTGGTCTGTTCAGCCTGGAGAAGAGACTGAGGGGAGACCTCATTGCAGTCTGCAAATTTCTTGTGAGGGGAAGAGGAGGAGCAGACACTGATCTCTTCTCTCTGGTGACCAGTGACAGGACCCGAGGGAATGTCATGAAGTTGTGTCTGGGGACATTTAGGTCAGATATTAGGGAAAAATGTTCTTCACTCAGAGGATGGTTGGATACTGGAACAGAATCCCCAGGAAAGTGGCCACAGCACCAAGCCTGACTGAATTCAAGAAGCAATTGGACAATGTTCTCAGGCTCAAGGTGGGATTCCTGGGGCTGTCCTGTATAGGGCCATGAGTTGGACTCAATGATCCTTGTGAGTTCCTTCAAACTCCGAATATTCTATGACACGTGTATGTAAAATTATTACAGTACAGATTCTGAAAGCTTGAACTTGTTTTAAAATGTTAAAAAACTGGAATGAAACATTTCTTTACTCTCAGTTGTATTACCTAAATGCCATATTTGCAAAAACATTTTTCACATCAAAAAAGAAGGAAAAGGAGTCAAGATTTTAGATTTTCATATGGCTTTAGCAAACATTGACTAAAACATCTCATGTTGTAGATGGTGTAGTTTTGATAATTTTTTATCTTTAAAAGCAGAAAAAAATTCAGTATGCAGAACACAAATTAAAAATTAAATAACATAATTTTCCTTTCTTTTTTCCACTTGCATATTATGAGTTGTTAATGAAGCTGAATTAATTTTAACAACACCAAAAAAAATCTGTCCTTCCTCGTATCTGTACAAGTCAGATTTAATTATTGGGAAATATTCCTTGACAGTGTCTACATATACACACAAGATCAAACACAATTATGCCTTTCAGTTGTACTTCTAGTAATTTTAAAGTTTGTGGCTTTTTAAATCACTGGCTGTTGATGCGATAAAATGAGATTCAATGACAACTTAGCAGCTCAGCAAGTGCAGTATGATATTTTCCTTGGTGCCGCAGGATACCTATGAACATTTGAAAATGTGTTTTGAAATATGCCAAATAGTTTTATTTAATATGGACACTTCAGAAAAAGACGAACTGATCAGCATGTGGGCATTATGGGCATTGAATTGTGCTGACACATTCTAGGAGCATGAGACTTGAAAGAGTTCTTTTATTAAATTTCTGATTAAATGTCTGAATGCTTGTGGAGAATGAAAAGTAGGACTGCCATAAATAATAGTAGAGCTAACTGAATATATTTAATTCCCAAAAATATTTGTGTATCTCTTCTCATCCCATACAACTCATAGCCATTTTTGTTAAAGATCCCAAGTGCACTTCCTTGAGAAAAATATTTACAGAAATTATGAGTAATGCACATCTTGTTTATAATGTTCCGTGTCAAGATCACGCTCTGGACAGAATAAGGGGCTAATTTGAACATTTTAAAGAAATACAATGTCTCCGGTATTCATTTTGTACTGAAAAATGTGGAATGCACTGCATTATACACACCGTGTTTCAGGTTGCTTTAGGGGCTGATAGGCATATGACTATACCTGATTAATCCACTTTAATTCCCTGGAAGATGAACTTTAATAAAAGCAGATAGGGAAAGATGACTGGCCAGCCAGTCATACCAGGTAAAAAGGACAGTTTTGTGGTTTAACCCCAGGAAGGAGCACAGTCCTACAGAGCCCCTTGCTCACTTCTCCAGAGTGGGATGGGGAGAAAATCAGTAAAGTAAAAGTGAGAAAACTCATGGGTCGAGATAAAGACAGCTTAAAATCTAAAGTAAAAATCCTGCACACGAGCAAAACAAAACAAGAAATTCATTCACCACATCCCATTGGCAGGCAAGTGTTCAGCCATTCCCAGGCAAGCAGGGCTCCATCAGGCATAATGGTGACTTGGGAAGACAAATGCCATCCCTCCAAACATCCCTCCTCTTCCTTTTCCTTCTTTCCCCAGCTTTATATGCTCAGCATGATGCCACATGGTATGGAATATCCTGTTGATTGGTTGGGGTCAGCTGTCCTGGCCTTAATGCCATGTAAGCACTGCACAGCAAAAGCTAAAATATTGGTATACTATGAAAACAAATACAAAATACAGCATCATAGGGGCTTCTGTGATGAAAATTAAATGTATTACAGCCAGAACCAGCACAAAGAGTGACAGAACTCTTGAATCTAGGGGATTTGACTCAAAGGACAAATATCTTTAATCACTGAGGGAAACAAGCAAAGCTAGTCGCATTTAACAAACGCTCGTTCTCAGAGGGAATGATGACCAGACAAGCACAAAATTGTGACAAAGGAACTGATGAGAGATCTGAAAATTTTGAATTTCCAAATATTTCCTCTTGTGATAATAGACCAGCAGGTAAAAATTATCTGGTTTTCATTGCTTTGAAATATTTTCTCATGTTCACCTTTATGTCTACATCAACAACAGAATTGAAGAACCTTGTGAAAAATTTCAGGTGTGATTTAGAGATCTGAAATCTAGACTTTGGATCCTAAAAAATAGCTGCTTATATGTAACTAATTTAATAGAATCTGAATGATCCTGACTTTTTTTTTTATTATTATTAAAATTCCCCTATATTCTAGTTTTCCACTTCTGTGACTACCAGCAGAGTGACTTCTTTTTTTAGAATGTGTGCTGTGTTCTGTAAGACTGCCTTAACTTGTCCAATTTGCTGCTTTACACTGCATCTTGTCCCTGCGCTGAGAATAAATACATTACATGTGGACCAAGTTACTTGCAAAATGCAATGTTACTAATCATTTTACATGCAAAGAAAACTGATAAAAAAAAAAAATTCATAGTAAAAGCACTACTCTGCAATGCGGGAGAAAACGGAGGTATCCAGATGGTAATTTTCTGCCCTTTAGTTAAATTTAAGCTGTCAGATTCTCCTTGTAATGGTCTTCAAAGGACTTAGTTGTCTTCTTGAGCATAAATACTTACATTATGCAGAGAGTCATTTACTAAGTCTGATTTTGTCAGTCTCACTTAATTTTGGTATGCTGGGTCTTATTCCAAATCTCATATTTCAGAGGACAATTCTTAAGACTGAGACTAAAATTTATTCTGAAATCACAGTGTGTCAGCCCCTCTTGCTGAAGTAGCCTCCCTCATTGTGGCATCATTAAAAATGTTATTTAGGCCAAAGAATGAGAGACACAGTCTCACTCTGAATATGTTTCTCTAGTTTAATATGTTATGGACTTTCAGCTGTGAAGGAAAAGCAACAGTTTTTATTCCTACTCAAAAAACCTTTGATACATATAATACTATATTGTCTTACATTTAAGTTTACAAATGATATTTGGAAAAAAGGCCAGAAACTTCCCTTTTTAATGACCTTCCTTATCTATGCCAAGACAAAGTTGCATTTAATAGGACACATATGAGCTCTATTTGACCATAACGATGCAACCCATTATTCATCTAATAAATTATGATCACCAGCAAATGTCTGACATGACTGAAAATAAGAGGTTCCTTTCTTGAAGGGTCTTTCTTGCTGCAGTGCAAATGCTTATGTAGATGATTGCTTGCACTTTTTTCTTTGTAACAATGTGTAATACTCTTGATGTGTTAATTTATTCCCTAAGGTTCTACTGATTTGATTTATTAAATTTACTAAATGTATAAGCTTGCCAAATCTGTAGCCTTGTAATCCCCAATGCCAAATCATGTAAAACACTACTTTTCCTCTACCGTACTAAAGTGTCATCTTAATTTTCCAATTATGAATGTATTTTGCCTGGAATTGTTTGTGCAATAAATTGAAAGAAGAACAATAAAACATTTATCTATGATGAGTCCTTTTATGTTCCTTACCTCTGTGGTACCTTGCCACGGTCAAAACCAAGCTGGCAACTAAGCTCTACCCAGCCATTCACTCATAACCCCCTCACACCAGTGGAGTAGGGGAGAGAACTGGAAAACCAAAAAAATTTAGAAAACTCATGACTAGAGACAGACAGTTTAACAGCTAAAGTAAAAACCATGTACACAAGCAAAGCAACAAGAAATTAGCTCACCACTTCCCATGGGGTAGTAGGTGTTCAATTATCTCCAGGAAAGTAGGGCTCTAACAGGTGTAACTGTGGCTTGGAAATTAAAAATGAAACATGTGCCTCCTCTTCCTCCTTCTTTGCCCAGCTTTATGTGCTGAGCATAACACCATATGGTATGGAAT
>VYZR01125196.1:29310-51709 GCA_013400675.1 Oxylabes madagascariensis
TGTATTTCCATTGTTTTTTATTTCTTTGTTCCATTTTCAGTTCAGGTTCCTAATTGACCTTCATACCTCATGGTATAATGAGGTTAAAGTTACATATCTCGTTATCATTATTTCCGAAGGCAGCATTTTTTCAGCAGCTATGCCATACAATATGTCTTCTTATGTTTAGAGAAGACTAAGTGCAGCATCATGATAGAAATGAAATATGGGATTGGTGGTTTTCTGCTTTTGGGCCACAGTGAATCTTAGTTCATTACACAGAGAGCTGGAACAGAGCAAGTCTTTCCTCTACTGAATATAATGAATTGGGCAAAGTCTGATTCAGCAAAGCTCTACGACTTTACCTAAAATCCATTGGCTGTAGGCTAAACTCACTTGAAGTTAAGCATATACCTAAATAATTTTCTGCATCAGAAATGATGCTCAGAAACAGAAGCATTGCATTTTGCAGCTAGGCAAGAAGAAAACAGCAAAAGGGCATCTGGCATGTTTGGAAGGTGAAAGATTTAAGGAGGCAGAGGGAAATTGCTGTTTATTTCTGTGACCTAATTTTGATCTGTGCAGAGCTGGATTCTGTCTGGCTATGAGAACAGTTAAATACGTGGTTGAATTGGTTGAGAAAAGGATGGCAAGAGAAGACAGACTATACACACAAAGCAGCAACACTAGATATTAAATTTGGCAGGCTTTGATCTGAGTGAGCTCTTCAGCACTGCATATGCAGTTTGGAGACTACTGTTAGTCTTCAGATCGCCTGCTCTATCCAGTGCATCTCTTTATAATCCTTTGGCAAAAAAATTAAGGCTAAATGCTAGCACAAAGTCCTAAACAACAGCATAGCTGAATTCTGAGTTCATTTTGCACAGTTCAAGAGCAGAAAATTCATTATGCATTAGATAAATTCAGCATCTGTTAGATGAAACTAAATCTGCAGGCCTTATTAATACCTGCTGATGGCAATGAGATAACCTGTTGCCTCCTGCCCAGACAAGAACACCAGCTTCTCTGTTGGCTTTGAATAACTGCATCACTGACACCCACAGTGACACATTGTGCCTCCCAGCTGTCAGCTTTAGACAATGTTAGCACTTGCCAGATATACATAAAATATTTCCCCTCAATGTGTTTTGTGAATTCTTCTTTTTTGAAAATATTCCCTGTTCACTTCCAAGTCAGTTTTTGTAGCTAGATATTTGTTGATACAGTGCTTAAATCTTCTTAACTACAAGGACAAGGTCCTTTTATTAATTCATGGGAGGACAAATTAGAAGTAGGTATAAAATGTTTTTATTTACAGCTCCCAGTTTTGCCTGTTCAATCATCTAACTATTAATTATCAATAGGTGACATCTCAAGAAAACCTTTATACCCACCTCTTCCACCGCGCCCAGGAACTTACGGTAATTCTGGTAAGAGTACTTGCTCTTAAGAAAATGTAGTGCTATGAGCTGTTCAGACCAGAGATTTTGAGTACTTTAATCTCTTATTTCTCTAGTAATAGCTTTTATCATCCTTTCCCTAGATCTTCCTTTTGTAGTCACTGTTTCTGACTCAGAGTTGAGAAAGTTTTTTTCTAAATCACAGAATCACTAGGCTGGAAGAGACCTTCAGGATCATCAACTGCAACTCAGCCCTAACACCTCAACTAAACCATGGCACCAAGTATCACATCCAATCTTTTTTTAACGCTTCCAGGGATGGTGACTCCACCACCTCCCTGGACAGACCATTCCAGTATTTTATCACTCTTTCTGTAAAAAACTTTTTCCTAATATCCAGCCTATATTTCCCTTGATGCAGCTTAAAACTGCATCCTCCTATTCTGTCAGTTGCTGCCTGCAGAAAGAGACCAACCCCTACCTGACTACAGCCACATTTCAGGAAGTTGTAGAGAGTGGTAAGGTCACCTCTGAGTCTCCTTTTGTCCAGGCTAAACAACCCCAACTCCCTCAGACTTTCCTTGTAGGGCTTGTACTCCAAGCCCCTCACCAACCTCATTGCCCTCCTCTGGATGTGCTCAAGCGTCTCAACGTCCTTCCTAAACTGAGGGGCCCAGAGCTGGATACAGCACTCAAGGTGTGGCCTCACCAGTGCCCAGTACAGGGGAAGAATGACCTCCCTGCTCCTGCTGGCCACACCATTCCTGATCCAGGCCAGGATGCCATTGGCCTTCTTGACCACCAGGGCACACCGCTGGCTCCTGTTCAGTTGATCATCAACCAGAACCCCCAGGTTCCTTTCTGCTTGGGCACTGTCCAGCCACACCGGCCCCAGCCTGTAACACTGCAAGGGGTTATTGTGGCCAAAATGCAGGACACGCCACTTGGACTCATTAAACTTTATTCTCCTGGATTCCGCCCATCCATCCAACCATTCCAGGTCTCTCTGCAGAGCCCTCCTACATTCCAACAGATCGACACATGCTCCCAGCTTAGTGTCGTCTGCAAATTTACTCATGAAAGACTCAATACCCTCCTCAATAAAAATATTGAACAGAACTGGCCCCAGCACAGACCCCTGAGGGACACCACTGGTGCCTGGCTGCCAGCTGGTTGCAGCACCATTCACCACCACTCCCTGGGCCCGGCCATCCAGCCAGTTCCTAACCCAGCAAAGAGTGCTCCTGTCCAAGTCGTGGGCTGCCAGCTTTTCCAGGAGTGTGCTATGGGAGACAGTGTCAAAGGCCTTGCTGAGGTCCAAATAGAAATGTTAGTGTTGATACCATAAAATTTTTCTGTTTGTTCAAAATGTGGGACACTGCATCTTAAGTGGCACAAGACTAGCATTTTAATCTTGTTTGCATTTTCATTTTGCGCGTCTATACACTGAACTATGAAAAGGTTCAAATTTGACATCTAGCCACAGGGCAGGGATAAACCTGTGTTCAAATCAGTTTAAAATATGTGTCTAAGATGGCCCTGGAGCATACAGCAGATGAGGCTGGGCAGCCTGTATTGCTTTTGAGTTTGGTTGTAGACACGTGCTTAACTAAAGTAAATGTGGCATGTCTATTCTGGCTTTCACCCTGTACCTGTACGTACTTTGGGTATGGCTGTAGTGGTGAGCGCGAACAGGTCCTTCTGGTGTCTTTCCTGGAAAGGCCCCACTGACTCTCTGCTTCAGGGATCACTGCGATTCAAGACATCCAAATTATATAAGGATTTTTGTTACTAAGACTCCAAGCCCACATATCCCACAAGTGCCTAAAACAGACACAGAATACACAGACACCAGCAGTGTCAGTACTTCAGCTTTCAGGTGAATTTTGGTAAGTGACTGTTCAGTGTAAGACATGTGACTCACCTACCATGTTGAGGCTGGGATTTCAAAGGTCCCACGCCTCTCCCTAGAACACTACAAAGGGAGTGGACAAGAGAGCTGAAAGGGTCATCATTGTAGATAATTTTGCAACTGGAATCTTTATCTTGCAGGAGGTTTTGATGACTCAGATCTCCTTGATGGAAAGCCTTTACCACCAGGTAACATTTGCCTACTGCCCTTGCAACGTGTTCCTAACACCTGTAAATTGGAGCTGGTTGGTTTTGCTATAGTGGTAATCTGTCTCTGAAGGTATAGGACCAGACTCTGTTATTTTTATTTAGGTTAGTTATCCTTCATGAAAAAACATGATTTTGAGCCTGAAGCTAGAACTTGAAACATATTCCAAAACGTTTTTTAGCATTCTAGCATATGCTAGAAGCCTGCAGATTTTATCCCTTTGAATTCAGCAAGGAAAGTCCAAAAGCAAGGGGCATGCTGAAGTAGATGGACCAAGACTTAAGATCTTGATGTGAACTACTGATAAATGATCTGATTGTCTGGCAGTGAAGAAGAGATAGAGTATATTGGCCTCCCTGTGAAATCAGCTTGATGTAGCCTGTTACATATGGTCCTTCTATTAGATGATAACATTCTTCCCCAAAAAGAAGTGTCAAGAGGATGAACAATTACTCCTCAGGCCATCACAGCCATCAGTGGGGAGTGAAAGGAGAGCTCCTCTCTTGCAGTCTTGTTGAGCCACCCCTTTTGCCCATTGTACGTCACACTTTGCTGAGTAAAGACTTAGTTCTCAAAACAAGATGACAAACGTTTCTTTGATGAAACTTCACCCTCTATTCCAGGAGAAGAGGAGCATCATTTCAATCATGGTGGGAACACAGGTATAGTAAATAATTTACGTTATTCTACAATTGATTTCTGATCTTTATGAAATATTAAAACAATGATAGCTTTTTAAAAGTAGCACATATAATAAATTAGGCTTTAAGACATTTTCATATCAGCTATAATATAACAATTTCTATTTACTTAATTCAATAGTTTCACCAAACTATTTTCATAATTTGGTAAAGGCATACTTTAGTTGACAATATGCTTAAGACAAACCATTTAAGTGCCTCTGAAAAAAAATCTTTCTTCTTCCACAGATTCGGGTTTAATAGCTGGAGTTACATCTCCTGTAATTTCTGCATTTGTAATACTGGTTGTTGGATCAATAGCAGCCTACACCGCTTACAAGAACAACAAACTTTGTTTCAAACCACGTGGTAAGGCCCAAACAGTTTTCCACTGATTTAGTCCTGAAATAGATGGGAATTTGACAAACAGTTGTCTCTGCCACCACAAAGGTGCCTGACAATTGTGGCTCTGTATGTGGAAACCAGCCTGGGTGGCCCAGATCAGCCTCAGAAAAGCTGGCAAAGAACACCCACAGTGGAAATACTGAATGTTTAATTTTAATTTTTTCAGCTGGGGCTACAGTGTAAACTACTGAAAGAAGAGTTGCTGTCTGATCACAGGCTCCTTTGGTTGGTGACATTCTACATTGCTATTCCAACAGAAGAAAGTCTTCCTCTAACGAACGTTTTCTTGCGATGTTGCAATCCTGCTCTCTCTAACCTGATGTCACTTTGGACCTTGAGCTTTGTCATCAAAGATACGTTTAAAACATCCAGGGGTTGTGTTGCACTCTCTGACTTGCATTCATAAGGGTTGGATGGAGATTTTGACTCAGAAGTTATCTAAAGTAAAAAGAAATCAAGTTTGATATAAGCTAAAAATGGAAAGATTTGTGTTTGTGAGGATTCACGTCACCAAATAAAGTTTTTTTCAGTTCTCAAAATTAGCCAAAAGACTTAATTCTTCTGATGGAATTGGGATAAAAAGTTTGCCATTTCCTTTCACGCTTCATGGGTTTCTCCAATATATTTCTGTAATGTTTACTATGTTTACAGAAAATTTGTAGTTGTCAAAAGGATTAAAAAATTGAATGCCTTTACTTTGTATTTATGTTTGAATACTAGCAAAGTGACAGGAATTATAGCTGGAAAATTCATTCTTAATTTTATAATATATTGAAAAGATTATGCATATTGACAAACCACTGTTTAAAATACAATGAAGAGAAACACATGCTAATTTTATTTATTTATTTATTTAATTGATTAATTACTTAAATTGTATTTAGTTCTTCTCAGTAACTAGAATTTCACTTAAGTTTCTATTCTCTTCTTGAAAACTTAGGCCCTGCTCTAGGAACCTTTGAAGACATTAATCTAGCAAAATTTTTTTTTTTTTTTAAGTATTATTCATAACTTTTGAAAAGGGAAAATGAGTACAAAGCTTTTTCTGATTCATTTAGAATGAGTTTGTGTTGCTTCAGTCTCTAAAATCTAAGTCACAATGACTTTNTAATTGATTAATTACTGAAATTGTATTTAGTTCTTCTCAGTAACTAGAATTTCACTTAAGTTTCTATTCTCTTCTTGAAAACTTAGGCCCTGCTCTAGGAACCTTTGAAGACATTAATCTAGCAAAATTTTTTTTTTTTTTTAAGTATTATTCATAACTTTTGAAAAGGGAAAATGAGTACAAAGCTTTTTCTGATTCATTTAGAATGAGTTTGTGTTGCTTCAGTCTCTAAAATCTAAGTCACAATGACTTTTAACCTTCATACTATGTGGAGGTGTGGTTGACGTAGTTTTTCTAGCTAGACTGTTTCATGTCTTTCCCTCATTCCTGATCGGCCTTGCTGTGCTAACAATGTCCTCATGTAGACAAACCTATCATGAAAACTGACACTTTTCCTGTCTCTCTGCTTTCATTTAGCTAACTGGATCAAAAAATCAGCACGTCAATGAAAGCTGGCAAAATTAGCAGTTTACTGACATAATTCTGCAATACAGCCATTTGAACTAGTTTTTTGAAGCATAAAGAAATTGGTGTGGCTTTATCTTCATTTTGTATGCAAAGCATGGTTTTTATTACCACAATTCCATTTATATGGAGGTGAATATGATTTTGTGTTTATTACATCATTGAGAGTAAGACATATACTAAGAAAGTACTTTTTCATAAAATACTCTTTACCTAAATTATATATTAAATGGATATATATGAGTTGCTTGCTTAGATTACCACTTTTTTTTTTTTGATCCTGAAAGAAATGATAATTTACATCAGTTTAAACATAGAAACATCTTGATAACATACAAACAAATGAACACCTTTGTGGCTATCACTTTCAACTTATGAATGAAAAAATATTTTTAATATGGTTTTCAAGGACATTTAATATTTATTTTAAAACATTAATTTTCCATTGTAATAATTAAAACAGATTGATATATGTTTTGTCAGATAGACATAAAAAATTAATTAATGAAATGACAGATGTTTTGCTGTTACAACTTCAGTCGTTTGTTCAACCATGAAAATATATATTTTGCTTTTTTCTCTTCAAAATTTTCAATAAACACCTACTGTGTTTTATCTAAGATGACTCAAGTTTTGTTTGTTTGCTACTTTCTGGAACATATGAGGATTGATACCTTCTATACACAAGTTCAACTATGTCCCACTAGGGAAAAGAAGGAAATGCTTCCAACTAAAGAAAAATTACAAGGAAAAAAACCCCAAAATAATCAGACCAGCTTAACTATCTATTCTTTTTTTTTTCTCTTTTTTTTTTAGTAAGTGTCTAGAGAAGGATCTATGTGCAACATTTTGGTTTTGCTGTACTATGACAATTTATTTAAAATTGTTCATAGTATTTTCAAAATAATTTATTACTTGTGTTGATATTAATAGCCCAAAACTGGATTTATTATGGAGAATTTGAGCAAAACCTATGAATCTGAATGGATAAACACTGATTACCCAAGTGTTTAAACCCCTGAAGCTCTTTCGTATATTTGTCAGCATATATCCAATATATCAATATACCAGTGTGCAGGTACACATTTGGGTGTTAATTTCCCTTTTAACTAGAATGATGATGATAAAAACAAATTTATAATTACTGTATTAATTATTTCTATTATTATTTCAGGTAATTGAGGGGTTATGTAGGGAAGCTCTAGTGTATTTAAATTTGGATGGGAAGGAAGGCATATTAACTGGCTGTTAGAACATCAGAACTCTAGCTTGTGTTACTCTGATACTTAAAATCTATTCTATACTGTAAAAAAAGTTTGCTAGCACACAAGTAAAACAGATTATCATCTACATGTAGACACCGCATTTATAACCAAGAAAAATCTTTTTTTAGACATGAAGTCCCCCAACTGAAATAGATCTGCTAATAAAATTATCTACAACAGTAATCATAGTACTGATAAGCATGTTGTCTAGCTGTCAGCATTGGCTTGTCTACATAAGCCAATGGTGAACACAGATCCCTGAGACTTTCTGTGGGATAAATAAAACTTAATTTCCTATGTGTTTATGTCCGTCCTTCCTTCCTTTAAACACCCCACCATTACTATAGACCAGTGACACTCTCTTCTCCAGTGGACCTTTAGGGTTCTCCCAGGGTGTGAGAGAACAAATGCTGCAGCTTGGAGTGGCAACAGAGATCGCTTGCAAATTGTTGGAAATGAAGTTTTAAATAGTTGAGTGGTGCCACTGGGCGTTTTTTTTTCAGTGGCACACTACCTGAAAGTTGTTGACCTCTGCTACATAGATACTGATGTTCACAGCACATTTTGACACAAAAATGCCTCGGCTGAACCACATCAGCCTAAAATTAATTAGCAGAGACACTGTATGGCTGAATTACGTCACACTTACGTGACTTCTAAGCCAGTGACAAAACTATGATGTGTGAGTAAATGTGCATTTATTTATACACTTGTGAAAATATTTACAGCCCTCTAAATAGCATAAGCATCCTGACACTGAAATCATCTACTTGCTCATCGGGGTGGCAAGGTATCAGACCGTCAGTATCTGTAGGGGATACGATGGCCCCAGGGAGTTAGGGTAGACTCTCTTCATTTACGGTGAGTCCCATGCCAGCTGGGTGACCACATGCCACGCTGGAATCATCCTACTCATGCTCTGAGACCTTTTTCCGCGCTCTGCCACCTTCACCATCACAGAGGTTGGTGTTTTCCTCTGGGCGCTGCGCGGCGGAGTCTCCCCAGCCTGTGTCTCTTCCTCTCGGTTTCTGCACAGACGGGTGCGTGCGGGGGAGCTTTCGTCGCAGCGGCTGAGACCCGGAGGGCGCCCAGAGCATCGGGCAGGGGGCGGAACGGGACAGGAGGGAACGGGAGGAATGGGAGCGAGGGTCTCTCCCATCCCGGGGTGGGCGCAGCCGTGCGGCGGCCACTGGAGCGGGAGCGGCGCGCCCGCGGCAGGAGCCGCGCCCGGCGCGGGGCAGCTGCGGGGCCGTGTGGGGAGCGGCGCCGGGCCGAGCTCCGGGCTGTGCCCGCCCCGGGAGCGGTACCGGGCCGAGCTCCGGGCTGTGCCCCCCCGGGAGCGGTACCGGGCCGAGCTCCGGGCTGTGCCCGCCCGGGAGCGGGGCGCTGCGGGGCAGGAGCGGGCGGCAGCAGCGTGTCCCCCTCGCAGTAAAGCCAGCGCCCGGAGCGGGGGCGGGGTGGGTCGTGCCAACCCCCCCGCCACGGTCTCCGCCGCTAATGCCTTTTCTCTGCTGCTGCGCAGGAGTCCCTGCGAGTGTAATTCACCTGCCGCTGCCTCCAGCGGGAAGGAGGCTAATCCCATTGCGCGGTTTAGCGGCCCCCGGCCGCAGGTGAGGCGGCGGGAGCGGTGGGTGCCCCGGACCGAGCCGTGCCCGGCCGGCCCCGCCTGCCCAGCATGTCCGGTGAGTACCCCGCCCGCAGCACCCCCCCTCCAGCAGCCTCTCGGGGCTGAGGGGACCACGGGCAGCGCAGCCTGCAGCCCCCCGGGGCTTTGGCCCTTCTCACATCCCGGTGCGGGCGAGGGTCTCTGCTGTTTTCTTATCGGCAGAGTGCTGTGCTGTAATGAGCAGCTCCAGAGGAGGATTTTAACTGTCTGGGTGATGGGTTGGAATAGGTGAACTCATTTATGTATTCTGCTTGTATTCTGCTTGGCCTGCTTAGGTCTCTGCGTGCTTCCCTGTGGATCCCCAGGGTGACAGGCTGGGGCTGGCTATCTCAGTCTGAGGCAGATTCAGAGAAACCTTTTTCATGCCCCTTCTTACACAGCAGTGGTATTGGTCTTAATCAGTTATCCTTAAAGCCACGAGGTACTGGTTTTAGGGTAATCACACAGGGTAGGTGCAGGTGCTGTTCTGGTTCCTGAACATATTCAACTTTTTTCTGTTTTTCTCGGTTTTGAGAACAGCAGCTCCCACAAATCTTGCTTTATTGAACCATTTGCAAGGTGTCAGTCAGCTGAACTGATGGATGCCAAGTTTGAATTCATGCATGTGGTACTTCAGCCCTGGGAAGATGCAGAAAGTGAATCTGCAAATGAAAGGATTTGAGCATTGTGGTTTTGTTTGGTTTTTGTGGTTTTTTGGTTTTGGTTTTCGGGGTTTTTTGATCTTTCTTTTATTTTTCTCTATTTTCTTTTCTTTTGGTTGAAAGGAAGCTGTGGAAAAACTGGAAACATCTAACTTGATACATGCCATAAAGTTCTCTGTGCTGCCTCTGGATTGCTTAAGCATTTATTTCTAATAATTATTACCAATTCTTACTAATTTTTAAACTGGTGTATTACTGTTTTGGGGCTAATTCTGGGTGTTATGTCTTATACTTGTTTGCATCTTATTGTTTCATTTGAGTTTTCATGAGGATCATTTATCATCTGTTGAATAAAAACATTGCAGAGTCTTGAAGCAGAATGTAACAGCTTTTAACTGAAAGTCACATAATAAAAGCTACAAAGAACTGGAATCAAGTACTCTTTCAACACAACAGCAGTAATCCTGCCTACTAAAATTCAGTGTGGTCGTAGTAGAAGATAAGAGAGAATCTGGTTTTGGATGAGGCAGAACTTCATTAGGCCAAGAGAAATATTGTATGCCATTGAATGTCAATTTAAATTCTGTTATAAAAAGGTCCGGGTAAAGTGTTTGTTGTTTATCTTCATTAGTAACATCAATGTGTCTAGTATTAGACCTAAGAAAGCATGGGAATTAAAAGAGGCAGCTATCATTTGTTTATACTGCAAGAACTGGCTCTTAGCTGGAAACTTTTTGGTAGGGCTCTGACTCAGATTATGGTCTGACACTATTGTTCATTTTATCTACTTATAACAAAGCACTTCTAGACTGCTTATAAGGTTGTGGGTGTCAGTAGGAGCAGAGCTTTCTGTTCCAGGATATGGTTGTGCTAGGCCAGAGGAGTGAGAAGCCCTCAGCTTGCATTCTCTTCTTGGTGGCCTAACACACCTTCATGGGGTGCTTCTTGGGGAAGATCCATAGAGTCCTCCATGTGAGAGAGGGAGTAACAGAATTGTTGTCAGGAAACGTGCTGTGATTTGGAGCTGTGTCATTGTCACTTGGGATTTCAGAGAGGTGCTTTGGCTCAGTGGGTGCAAGCAGAGGCTGCAGCCTGCTCATCCTGCAGATTGTCTCTGGAGCAGAAGGGGGGAGGTGACCAAAGAGCAACAGATGGTATTGGGAAGGAATTTAAGAAAGCAGTTGTACGGTGTTGGTATGAACGGCAGTAGGCGCTGAGGACCTAACCAGCCTGTTGGAGGCTTTTAGCTATTGACTTATCCGTTCTTATTTTTATGCATAAGATAACAATGTGTTACTTAGAATGTTCTTACAGAAAAATCATAGCATAGGAGTTTCTAGTCTTCTGTTGCCATTTTGCAGTGGGCAGCTTGGCAAATTTGAATTCCTACATTAAGAGCTACAGCTGGACTACCTTTATCCTTTCTCTAACAGAAGAAATACAAAAATATGATTTAAAAGCTATGTCTAATGGATTATGACAAAACCCTCCCTACCCTACTTAAACTTGTCTTGAAGTTGGAAGGTGCACTTGGGTCACTGTGATTCTCCAAATGGGTACCTGGTGTTTTTTAATTCTCTTTTTCTCTTTGAACTTGAAAGTAAGCACCACCCTGTCTGTTTGCTCTGTTCGTATTCTAAATAAAGCTTTTAGGTGCCCTAAGATTAGTTTTCATGCCCGTCGAAGAATTTTGCCTCTGGCAGTGTCAGAGGTGCTACTTCTACGAGTAAGTAGCATAAAAAGTTGGTGATCTTGGCTAAAAAAGCTGTAACAAGTTCCACATAAATCACCCTGACTGTCGTGATTCACATTACTTTTGCTGTCTTTTCTGTGTAGCTGCAGAGCAGGTTCTAGAATAACTCAACAAGTTAATTCCTTGAAGATTCTTTGGTTTGTTCTAAGAAAATATTGTTAGGTAATAAAACTGAGGAGCTGCTACTGATGATAATGATTTCTTAATTTGCATCATCATGTGCTTTGTGGTAATCCAGACAAGAGAAATGAGCAGATTTATAAATTCACATGACAGGATTTTAAGGGGATTCTAATCATAAACTTTCTTTTCTCATAGTTCACTGATAGCCAGTGGTGTTGCATTAGCCATAAGGATCCACAACTTGAAAACAATTTACTTGAGAACTTAATACCCTTAACAATAGGTGTTGTTTATAAAAAATGTTGTTGTCATTCAGCACAAAGAATTAAAGTTATGCTTAATGGTCTCCTTGACACTTCAGAAAAAAACCAAACCAAAACCCAGTTGCAATGAATTTAAATATCTACACCTCTGGCTTTCAAACTTAAAGAACATTTGCTCTTTTAAAGTCAGTGAGTGAAACTCTGTGTACAGTAGATTTAATGTGTTGTCCTTGATTTCAGATAAACCATTTACTTCCAAAAATGTATATGAAAATCTGATCCTTACTTTCAGTTATAAAAATAAAATGTTTACTTATTGGCTATATTCCAAAGAATTTTATAAACAAGGTCAAATAACATTTCTTTCTTGAAAGCAAGGATTAGATGAAAGAAAAAATAATGATAAAATATTTTTATTTTAAACCCCCTATGGATCCTTAATGAATTGGTGATGCCCCTGTATGATTTTAAAATCACTAGGGTTTGCATCTCTCTTTGCACCAGAAGTATTTTAATGTTAAATATTTTCAGTCAATAATTTGATTATCTATTTAGTTATCTCTATGATGATTCACTGTATTAAGAAGGCCATAACATGTATCCCACATCTGATTCTCAAAACAGACAGTTTCTGTTCTTCATGAGGTATCAGCAAGAACTTCTTAGAAGCAGCAGTTTGGCAGGTTGTTTCCTTGTGGTTATGACCACAGGGGTGTAGGGCATGAAAGCATTTGGAGGATGTGGTAATTTTCCATACCAGCTCGCTGAACGATTTAATGAGTAGTTTGTACATTTTTCTATGTATTACTTAAGTAAAGATTCAGCTTATGCAGCCAAAAGAATTTTCAAAAGCCATGTGAAGATTGTGCTCAGTTTTGTAGTTGTTATTTAAAACAGTATTTTAAGACTGGAATTCCCACTCATTTCACAATTTGTTTTTTATATTAACCTAACTCCCACATTCCTCTCAGTAGTTGTTTTATTACCTTTCTTTGGCTGAAGATTCTTGTTGCCTAACACAAAACTGCTTTGCCTTTCTGACTTTTTGCATCTTTTCAGAGTACTTTTTTTGCTGAAGTAACCTTCAGTGGTTTTCTGGTTTACATTGATATTTAGGGGTGCTTATATTAATTCCTTTAACCTTTTGGAAGACTGCAGTAGGAGCAGTTTACTTCACATCTGTCGTTTTAATGGAGCTCCTTATTCATGATTTCTGGAACACCCATAACTTGCTTACGCTGTTGTTATAATGGGAGATTTGAAAGTTCAATTCTTCATTTGCTTTGTCTGGGAATTGTGATTAGAAATGTTACTGGAGTTTGCTCAGCTGTGGGCTGTGCAAACTATTTTAAGTTTGGATGGATGATTCGGGGTTTTTTGGCCAAGTTTGGTGCTTACTGGGATTCTCCTGATGTGCAGGGATGTGTGGCAGTGTCAACAAATGTAAGGTATGTGTGCTTGAGATGAAGCTGGCTGGCTGGTGATGAGTGAAATAGGGCAAAAAGGAGGGTGAAAAGGCAGTACACCAGTGGGCCTGTCTTTTGCTCTGGATTTGGAGGATGGGAAAAATAAAATTACTTAGTATCTGTTAGCTTATCATGAACATCAACCATACTTTACTGCATACCTTTGATGGTTAGGGGTTAGAACTCATTCATTTTGGCAGCCTCTGGCTGAGGCAGCCATGAGGTCATCTGTTGAGCTCTCTGCAGCTAGCTCTGTGAGATTCTTTCCTAGTGTTTCTCACAGACCCTGGAAACTGTATGACAGGTTGTTTATGTTGGTATTGTTTGATTGTTTTAATTTATTTAATGCAATTGCCTGTCCCTTAAGGTGATGGCGGTTCTAAACAAGTATTTCAACGCAAGTGTTTATTGAAGTTCTATAGAGCTCAGTGGAATTCCCTTCATCTGTGTGTCCTGCTCATCTTGTTCTGGTTAATTTTGCAGCCTAGAGTGTATCATCCTTCTGCTCCGAGGAGGCTGAGTTATAGGTTCTCCTCAGGAGAGCTCTGATATTGCTGGTTCTGTCACAGGACAGAGCTGAAGAAGCAGCCCCTTGTGATCATGCCACTGGCCTGATGTCTCTACAAAATACATTTTCCTGTTGTGCAGGAGCATAGGTTGCTTTCTTTTTTATTGTAACTTGTTTCCTCATGTGTTTCCTGACAATAAAGAACAATCCTGAATTCCCTGGAGTTACTTGAGGTAGGGATTCTCAGCTTCTGGAAGGTGTACTGATCTTGGTAGGAATTTCTCTGCACTTGTTCCGCCAGCACCAGGTACCCCACTAAAAACAAGGCAGAGCAAAAATGTTGGGTTGATTCAGTGGCATTATGGAAAGAACATTTCTGGCTAATACTCAAGATCTTGTTCTTTTCCTTAGCTTTTGGCTCTGTATAAACAAGAACATTTTCCTTATCAATTATATTATACTATGTTTGTTAAATATAAAGTCTAAATATGTACAGATCAGCTTTTTTGATTGACATTGTGTTTAGGCAATAAGACCTAGGGAATTATCTCTTTAAGGCTAGTGGAAAAACTTTATACCTGCTACTGTGTAAATCAGGCAAACAAAAATAATAAAAACCAGAAACATACATTCTGCACTCACATTCACTGGATTTTCCTTTCAATTGTGACTTTTGGGGGGAGTTCATGATAGGAACTGCAGGTTGTTATAAGCCAAAAATTGTTATTTATCTGGAAGAGGAGAGAGCCTGCTAAAAGGGCTTACGTTAAAGCTGTAAAGTGACTCTTCTGAATATTTTTTTGCAGTAACAGATCAAGCCTTTGTGACCCTTGCTACTGATGATGTGTACTGTCAAGGCGCTCTCGTTCTCGGACAGTCATTGAGGAACCATAAGACATCCAGAAAATTGGCAGTTCTAATTACTCCAGAGGTTTCCAGTGGGATGAGGTAAATATTCATGTGTATTTGGAGATCTAAATAGTGGAAGAATAAGCAACAGCATGAAAGATTTTAATTGGTTTTTGTAAATTTCACAGCATTATGCCTAGAACTTCCCTCTTGGCTAGTGATTTCTAAGAGAAGTCTCAAATAACATCCATTATAGGCTCCTAAGCCTACTAAGAATTCACTTGCAGAAGTGGAGCTTTTGGCTAGAATTTGTCTTATAACTGAGAACTTGAGCTGAACATTTGGAACTAAGGTTTTAGTGTCTTGTGCAACTGCTCTTTTTCCCCCAATTTTTTCTCTCTTACACCAAGATACATAACTACCTGTGACACCAGAACTCTCCATAAACCTAAGGGCTCGGTTTCACATCACTAATGTTCTTAAAATATTGGTGCACAGCTATCATGATTAAAAATCGGTTTCTTTTTGCTTTTTAGTATAAATCACTTGGCAATCTATGTTGTGATTCTACAGGCACTGCAGAAAAGCATTTACAGAAATCTTATTAAGTCTGAACTCAAGCGCTGTTATTTGGAGGACTGACACTTGTTAAAAGGCACATGCCATGCCATAGTAACTTAATCTCTTAGTTCTGCTAGGTCTTAGAAAGTATGCAAGCTCCTGTTTTCTGTGTACTATATGAATGTATTTGCAATGCATCTGGCTCAAGAAATATATTTTCACTTTTTTGCTGTGACTGGATGCACAAAAATCTGTTTTTACAAACTTTTGAAGTATGGACATTGTCAGAACACTGTAACCTTCCTGAGGGAATACTGTATCCATGTGATGCATGGGTTGATACTAAGTCTGTAATTCTTTTCATGGCCGGTCAGTGGGAAGAAAAGCATTTATAACATGTATTTTAAATCAAGGTTAACATTAAAAAAAAAAAAAAAAAAAAAAAAAAAAAAAAAAAAAAAANAAAAAAAAAAAGTGGATCACTGAAATAAACTTCTAATAATCTGTACTTCACTTATATCTTTGCCAGTTAATTCCCGTTCCTTGAAGATCAATCAGGCAGAAGCTAATGACCCTAAAATCTAGATTTCAAACAGCATAGGTTTTCTTTTTCTGTTGTGAGACATTGAGGTCTTTGATTAAAATAGTGCAGTGTAAGTAAATAAGCTGTGTTTTAGGGACTTCTTTTTCCTTGCTTCTTGAAGGAGAATTACCTACTTTGGTGTTACCTGTAGAAGTCCCATAAAATACATGCATAGAGAAAAAAATGTTTAGCTAAAATTCTTATTTGAGATGCTACATAGTAGTGAGGAACTATATATGGTGAGCAAGTATATATATATGCACCTTATAAAAGGTACAGTTTTGAATCTGTGTTTACTTGGGCACAATAGGTACAAATGAGTATGCTGGCAGTGCTTGTCTCATCCTGTAAAATGCAGAGGGAACACAATATGGTGCTGTTCTTTGGAATCAATTGTACAGGATGGAAGCTGCTTTAATTTCTGTTGGTGTTTCTATAGGACAGAAGTAGCTAAAATAAGCATTATTTTTTCCTTCAAACAGCAGCTCTCACTTTTGAGATGTGCTGGCCCCTGTAGTGAAAGAGACAATGTTTTATGGCCTAGCTGATAGCTGCCTCTTCAGTAGGCTGTTTGCAAAGACTTTTCTCTTCTTACTCTAACCAATCAATCTAGCTTTGGTCATTGTCATAATTAATGTCATGCTGTGTGTCACTGTTTTCACGCCTGAAGTGATCTCCGATGAACTTCTCTAAATCCCCTTCTTTCTCTCCTTGGCTCGCTCTGATAGGTCAGTCCTCAGCAGTGTATTTGATGAAGTGATCGAGGTGGACGTGCTTGACAGTGCTGACTCAGTCCATTTGGCTCTGATGCAGAGGCCAGAACTGGGTGTAACCTTCACTAAGCTTCATTGTTGGACTCTTACTCATTACAGCAAATGTGTCTTCATGGATGCAGACACTTTGGTGAGTGGAGTGGGAGCCATGGAAACATTTGTGTCCGTCTCTGATTGTGGGATGCTTCCTTGTCAGGCAGCCTACTGGCCTGTGAAGTGACCAGATTTGCTGGCGGCCACAAGGTCACAGGAGCTCCAATCCTGGCACGTTTTGGCAATTCTCACGGTTGTTCTGGCTGCATAAACATAAATTCAGTTTGGAAAGTAGCCTCAGGCCTGTCCTCCCCAAAAAATATCCGACATTATTTATTTTTTTTTTTTAAGTTTTTAGATGTATAGACATAAAAATGCTGATAATTTTGGTGTGGGCAGTCATGTCAGCCTTCGCTTGTGCTTTCATGGCTCACTTTGGGATACATTTTAATTTAATAGGACTGTATTTGAATTAGAAACCAAATTAAGTTATTCTTCTTGAGGAGGAAGGCTTATGATTTCTTGCTTTACATTAATGTTAAAGGATGGAGGCAAATTTTTGTCTTTTTTAAAAATTCAATTAAGTAATTTTACTTCTAAAAAGATTTTCTTCTGGTTTTCACAGTGGCTCATTTGTAGGTGGGGTCCTGACTTTCAGTGACTGCGCAGCTCTTTCCACAAACTTTATCTGTGCCTTAACCTGATTGATTTTTCCACTTCCTTGTGAAGCTTAAAAGAAAAAAGAAAAGCAAATCTCTGAGCTTAAGTTATATTAGAAAACTGGCAGCAAGAGACAGTTTTTCTACTACCCTTTAGTCAGTCTGTTGCTTAGTAAAATGATTTAGATTCCCAATTTCCATTCAGTCCTATTGTAGTTATCAAAAATAATGGACTATGGAAAGCTGAGTTAAGAAAGAAGGAAATTGTGGTATTTCATGGTATAATATTTAAAGGGACCTTGCATGGTCTCCAAGGTTCATGAAATAATTTCACAGGCTTTGCATTTTATCATGGAGAATCACGATTAATGTTGCCTTATTATATTAAAAGTAGAGGTTCTGACCCCTAGCATATTTTACAATGTCACTGTTTTTATGCTCTGCAAGCCATATACTAGGCCAAACTCTCAATTTACTCCGTGGTACTAATTTGACAATGTTTGTTCTAGACAAACATTTGCTCTAACATTTTTTTCTCTTTTCCTACCCTCCCTAAGGTACTTTGCAATGTTGATGAACTGTTTGATCGAGAAGAATTTTCTGCAGCTCCTGATTCTGGCTGGCCTGACTGCTTCAATAGTGGTGTATTTGTATTCCGGCCCTCCTTGAAGACTTACGACCTGTTGCTCCAGTTTGCTGCTGAACATGGAAGCTTTGATGGTAAGGGGCAAGGCGTAAGGAATGAAGTGCAAGACAGTTTCCATACTATCAGGCAGGAGAGAGGAAGGCAGGAGTTCTCTGGGCTTTATGTAAGAATTCAAGGTGCAGAACTTTGCCTGTTAGACTGTATTTAAGACCTGCTGACTTACTCTGGACTGTGCTTCCCAGAGAAGGGCAGTGAAGGGACATTGTGTCTGAGTCTTGCTCAGGAAGTTTTAATTTTGCTGTCTGGCTTAGGAGAGAGAAATACAGCTGATCTTCAGTCTTCTGCTCTGAGGGAGACCAAACACTACTCCTTTCTTCTTACATTACAATAGGACTTCATTTACATTGAACTTGCATCGGAGTGAATCAGGTATTGCTCACTTGTACATGCTCATAGGACTGTATTTTCGAGTCCAAGTTGGAGTCCCATGGACACACCAATCTCAGTCCCCAGTCTCACTCCCATCCTCTGATTGAAATTTTGATACAAATTTGAGTGTACACGTGTTATGGTAATATTGTTTTGTGTATTCTTTAGGAGGTGATCAAGGCCTGTTGAACAGCTTCTTCAGCAACTGGGCAACAGCAGATATTGGCAAACACTTGCCTTTCCTCTATAACTTAAGCAGCAGCTCTGTATACACCTATGTTCCTGCTTTCAATCAGTAAGTAATAACACTTGTGTAAATCTCTGTAGTTTGTTAACAAACACCCTTTTGTAAAAGACTAATAATGGCATATTCTGTTGATCATAAATTACAGTATCACAAATGATTTTATGTAGAAACCATGCAATAGAAGCTTAAATTTAAAGTGAGTGTTTGGACACAGGGAGAGTCTCAGAGTTGCCTACAGTGTCTTTTATGTTCTTTCAGAGAAACTTCTTTCATTTTTGGCGAAATGTAATTACTTTGGCATTAGGTTCTGACAGGTTTGCTTTTAAACTTGTTCTTTTGTTCTCAAGTAATTTCTTAGAGAAACAGTTGGCATTGCTTAAATTTTTTTGAGCTGTTCCTTAGGTTCTTCTATGAAATGAAATTTGTTCTACTAATTATATGATTCCAGACAATGCAGTTGAGAAACTTTTCTGGTAAAAGGCAAGTTGGATTTAGGGTGTCATGAATTTCTGTTCCAGTTGTGCAATACACTCTGGAAGATGGACATAGGCTAGTGTACTTATTAGTAATTTTTAATATGGGATCAGTAATACCAATTTTGGTGATTAAATATTTGAAGTGATATGTATTTGTTTGTGAATAGAGAATGGAGGAGGACTGGAAAAAGTACTGACAGGCATAAGCCTGTCAGTTTCCTTTATGAAATTTTCTACTAGAATCAGCAGCTGGAAGCAAATAGCAATGCAACTTTTTGTTTTCTGTATGTTAAACAAGATGAATTAAACCAGGAAGATAGAAACAAAATATTAATATATATCATCTCAAATGTATTACTCTTGCAAAATGTTAAATTACCTCACCTGTGAGCAAGCATGTTTCTTCTAGGAGTTTATGTAAGCTAAAAAAATATTTTATGTATAGACCTGTATGTTTGATCTCTACAGTTTTGGTAGAGATGCCAAAGTTGTTCACTTCTTGGGAGCAACAAAGCCCTGGAACTACAAATACAACCTTCAAACAAAGAGAGTTATGCAGGATGGCACCACCTCTGGATCTTTTCATCAACTGTCATTTCTTGCCCTCTGGTGGAATATATACAGTGTCAGTATATTGCCTTTGCTGGAAAAACTTCAAAAGATGGAAGAATCAGAATCTGAGGAATGTAAGGTAACGATAAGGAGTTAGTGGGAATATGTTGTAATCAAAACCAAAATTCTGAAAATTGCTATAGGAAGAAATTACATGATGTGGTGGGCTGACTCTGGCTGGGTTCCTCCAAAGCCACTCTATCGCTCTCCTCCTAAGCTGGACAGGGGAGAGAAAATGTAAGGAAAGGCTCATGGGTCTGAATAAGGACAGGCAGAGATCTCTCACCAGGTACCATCAAAGGTGAAACAGGCTGAACTTCAGGAAATTAATCAAATTTATTACCAATCAAATCAGAGCAGAGTAACGAGAAATAACCCCAAATTTGGAAACTGACCCCCATCTCTCACTTCTTCCTGTGATCAGTTTTGCTCCCTGTTTTCTCTGACTCCTCCCTGCAATGGCACATGGGGATGGGGAATGAGGACTTTGGTCAGTCCATTACATGTTGTCTCTGCTGCTCTTTCCTCCTCAGGGATTGGATTCCTCACTATCTCTCCCTGCTCCCGGTGTGGAGTCCCTCCCTTGGGAGCCAGGCTTCCACGGACTTTTCCAACATGAGTCCTTCCCATGAGCTGTGGGATGCAGTCCCTCAGGAGCTGCCTGTCCCAGTGTGGGTCCCCCATAGGGTCACAAATCCCGCTAGCAAACCTGCTCCACTGCAGGCTCCGTTCTTCGTGGATCCAGTGGTTCTGCCAGGAGCCTGCTCCCACATGGGCTCCCCATGGAGTCACAGCCTCCATCAGACATCAGTCTGCTGTGGTCCGGGGTCCACCATGGGGTGCAGATGGATCTCTGCTCCACCATGGACCTCCATGGGCTACAGAAGGAAATCCTGATGCACCATGGGATGAAGGGTTATCCCTGCTCTGGCACCTGGAGCATCTCCTCCCCTTCAGTGACCCTGGTGCCTACAGGGTTGTTGCTCACACATATTCTCACCCCTCTGTCTGCAGTTGTCCAGTGGTAAGGCAACTCCTTCCTCCTTTTAAGAAGGAGGATTTTCCTCCTCCTTAAATCTGTTATCCCAAAGGTGGTACCACCATCACCAATGGGCTCAGCCTTGGCCAGTGGCAGGTCCATTTTGGAGCCAGCTGGCATTGGCTCCATTGGATTTGGGAGAAGATTCTAGCAGCTTCTCACAGAAACTACTCCTGAAATTACCCTGCTACCAAAACCTAGCCATGCAATCCCAGTCCGTGTGGGAAAACTTAGTATCTGTTTGTTGATAGTCCAAGTGTCCAAAATAGCCATTTAAGAAGGATTTCTAGTACTATCTGCTTTCCCAAGATATCCTGCAGCCATCTTCTTAATTGATAAAGTTTTTATGGTAATGTATGTGCATACAAAATATGATACAATTTAGCCAGAGAAGGGATAATCTGGACCAGGAAACAATCAGACTTTTTTTTTTCTTGTAGCTAAATTGATATAGACCATCAAACTAGCTCTTGAACAGTAATAAAATGAACCTTTTCAGAGTTACATTCTAACTTATTTTCTGAGGGCATAAAAAATAAATCAGGTTTGCAAAAGCAGTGTTAATTGCATTTAAGATGTTATGTACAGTACTCCTATGTCATCAAATATTTACTGATCCCTTTATGCTTTTTTTTCTTCAAAGGATGCAGCAATGTGTGCTCTTCATGAATAGAAAAAAAAAAAGTCCGTTTATAAATAGATGACTTTTTAGAGACCAGTAGCGTAAAGAAATGTATTGAAGTACAATTTTTAATTTTGTATCCAGACATGACAAATTAGATCCCATTTATGCATGTAAATATTTTCTTAATGTTTTGTAATATTAAATTATTAACATAATTCAACTAATTGCATAGTCCCATAAGATCAGTTGAATATTTACCATCAAAGTCTCAGAGAATAATTTGGCTTGTTAACCTCATGACAAATTGGAAAGCAGAGGAGGGAATGGGTAGTTTTTGATCTTATACTTTAACATGCTTTAATTTTTAAGTCATTGCATATTAAAGAAATATTTCAATTATGGTAAATGAAGGTGGAAATACCTGTTAGATTTACCTCATGATGCTGGTGTACTTATGAGTGCAAAAAAAAGCAAAAACCTAAACTGCAGCATGCTCTGAATCTAGGACCATATATTTTTTTTGAGTGTATCAAGTTATTCCTTTAATGATGGAAACTCTCTAAGGAAGTGCAACTGTTGTAAATAAGTTATTAGTTTCTTGAAAAATGGTATTTCAGTGGTGAGGTATTCTTGTTTCCATTAGCACACTTTCAATGGAGTTGAAGTTACCCTGAAGAAGGTTGGTCCTTACGTGGCCAGTTCTCTACAAAAGCCTGAGCTCCCAGAGCAGACAAATGAAGTAAATCCCACAGCATGCTCACCCGAGGAACTCGCTTTCAAAGATGTGAGTGTGTTGTATATTATTATATGTAGTAACAAAGTCAAATTATATGCCAAAAGGAGATTCTTTCATTATGCTTCTGATCTGGAAGATCGTACCTTCAATTTAGCTGTAGCTATTGAATTTTCTCACTAGCATTAAAAATAATCTAAAGACTATTTATTTTCTTTAATCTTTAGTAATGCATGTATGATGTGTCTGGAAGTTGAAAGAGTTTGCTTTGCATTTTAGGAAGAGGTTATTTA
>VYZR01125198.1:33422-60202 GCA_013400675.1 Oxylabes madagascariensis
AGTCAAGAAGAAATATTTGGCAGTGGTGAGGGGATCACGTCCCAAGTGCTTCTACCTTTGCTGTGCGCAAGTATCTTGGTTTGTGTGTTGCTCTCAGGACCTGAACACCGATGGACCCAATATATGGGAGAAAAACTGCAAATAATTTTTATTCCAAGAGAAATAGTTGGAAATCTGAAGCACTAATAAAAAAGTTCTCATCTGAAAATCTGTGGAGTGTCAGATGAGCTTGGTTTTTAAATCTGAATTTAAAGGACATAGAGGCTATTTCTTGTGAGTCAGACCCATCTCTTAGAGATTCAGTAGCTTTGATCTCTCACTGAAAATAAATTAAATACCCTGGTTGTTGCCAGTCCTCTGTGTCATTGAGCAGAGCAACTTTTTTTTTTTCCCCCTGGATTTTACTTCCAAAATATGCTTGTTATAAAATCTTGATGCAAATACATTTTTCTCCTTTCTAAGATTGCTTAAATTAAATGCACTCTGAGGGATATTGCTGTGTTAGCAGGACACTGTCTGAAGGCTGGCTCTTCAGAAGTGCTGATCCTCTCCCTGGATGTTCACAGGACCTTCAGCTTCCATTTTCCTTCAATGGGAAGGAATACTAAACACCTCCCACAATTCCTTTTCACAAGCAGACTTTGAAGATTAATATAAATTGTTATTCAGCTATTGGATACCAGCAGCTGAGTTCATTTAGATGAGTGACTTGCATCCTCTCAGAGGCAGGTGATGGATATGGGAAGGCTTGGGGAAGACCTCTGGTCCTTTGGGATTCTAACCTCTGTATTGTGCAGTTGCTGTCATGGTGCATCTTGGGACATTTTGTTGTAGCTCATCCTGACTGGTTGTGTTTTTGGTGAAACTGGGAGTCTCCTGTCTCCTTTTGCTGTGCTGGCCCAGCCCTAGAGGTCTGGGAGCTCTGCCCCAGGGAAGCTGCACAGAAGGCATCAGCCATTTCCTTCTAGAAACATGCAGGATCTGATGTAAGTGCCATCAGTTCAGCTTCGGCTGATCAACTGTCAAGACTAAAGCAACAGCAACGTGTGATGAAACATTCCTGGTCAGAGGGCTGGAAATGGAAAGACTCAGTTGTAAAGGGCTTGTGTGCCTTATTGTCACCACCCTCTGTGGATGAAACCGGCACAGCCTGTGGCTCATCTTTGTAGCTAGGGTTTGATTTAACACAAAGAACAACCTTTTCTGTGCCCCAGGGTCTCTTTGGTCACTGTGGTACTGGTACTGATCATGCTGCTTGTTCTGGCAAATATTGGATGATACTGGAATTTTTGAGTGTGCTTGTGTGGTTTTCCTACTGTAAAAAGCACAGTGAGCACTGCAGGTGATCACTTGTTGCTGTGCTGAGTACCACAGGAGATTTGTGCATTACAACAAAGTTGCTCCTATAATTTAGTGAAAAGGTTGGTAAACTAATTCAGGTAATTCTGCAGGAAGTGAGGTGTGCTGGGAGGTGGAAGGAGAGATGGCAGCTGAGAATGATAGGATGGTTTGGTTGGAAGGGACCTTAAATTTCATCTAGTTCCAACCCTGCTGCTAGATCAGGTTGCTCACAGCTCCATCCAGCTTGGCCTTAAACACTGCCGGGGATGGGACAGCCACAGCTTCTCTGGACAGCCTGGGCCAGGGCCTCACCACTCTCATGTTAATAATAAGGGGAGGGTAGCTGAGCAGCGTGACAGCTGCAGCTGGTCTGAAGCTGCACAGATAAATTTGGCCATAACCAAACCCAAGTCGACTAACCTAGCTCATTAAAGAGTAGAAGTAAATGAGTCCCCGGGTATGATAATGATAATTTGGATTGGAACTCAAACAGGGACCCCAGCCAATCCCATTCAATCCTGAATGCAGAAGTGCCATTGGCCAGGGAGCTGGGCACTGCTGGGACCCTGAACAATCAGGTGCTCAGGCACAGGAATTTTGAACCCCCTATAAATGAGGGCAGCCATCAGTAAATCTGGGCTGCTGTCCCACAACCTTCGGTGTGTTCGGTCCTGTGCCTGTCTCCAAAACTGTGACCCTGGCATAACAGAGCAGTACTGGTGTTGAGTTTTCTAACTAACCATTTCCTTCTTGTAGTGCTTTGGGCTGTTAAATAGAAAAAATTCTTTATTTTTCAACCGTCCTCAGTAGCGTATGTCTGAATGGTGGATGAAGAGAGCTGGGGGACTATAAACTCTCATGCCCCGCACTAGGGAACAGACAAGGAGGTTGTTTAGCAACACAACTTGAGCAGATCTTTACACAGGGATCCGGATGAGGCCAGGCTAATGCTGGCATTTGTCCTTCTGCAGGCATTGTCGTGTATTCCTGATCTGTGTGACCCCACAGTGAACCTTGGATGGATGTGCAAAACCTGCGTTGAGGGGTCTCTGGGACTTTTTGACTCAGAGCTGTACAGCAGCACTGACCAAGATGTTCCTGTCCAGGCACATTGGAGCTAAGTGTGTTGTAGAAACCATAATGAAAGTTTGTGGAATTTGAAGCATGTTACAAAGTAAACCCAGGAAAATTCATGGCGTTGAATTAGAGAATGGGATGGTGCTGAGTCTTCACTCACTAACTCAGCCTGGTGTGAAATATTCTATGCAAATAGGCTTTGTGAGAATTCACGTTAGAGTTTCCTTCAAAGCCATTGAGATGGTGAGGAGTTGCAGACCTGATTTAAAATGTTTGGGGTAGCACATCTTCTTTTAGTCTGAACACATGAGGAGCTATCATTTCTGTTAAAAAACGCCCCACATTTTTTTTTAAACCAAAACCCGCTCTGAGGTTAAGGCTTTGACCACTGGAGTAAGGCTGGTCCTTGCAGGCATTTGTTTGCTACATAAAGTGTTAATTGCTGTGAAAGCTTCATGCCTTGTTCTGCTGTGAGATGAGACTTACCTCTTCACTTAGTCTGAACTGCCAGCTCTTGCTGAGAATGGTTCAGAGTGTGCAGAAAGTATGTAGCTGGCTTGGGTGCCATCTCAAAGCTGTTAAATTATAATTTGCGCACCAGGAGAGCAGCCAGGCTCTTTTTAAGTGTGCTTGGAAAGAGCGGGGGTCCGCCCTGGGGGTCCAAGTGCAGCTGCTGAGGTGGAGGGGCACTGGCAGCATGTTGGGGCAAAACCCAGTATGGGAGGAGGAGAAGCTGTTCTTGCCAGACAGGTTCATGCTTGAACTCTTGCTTCATAATTCTCCTATAAGCCTTTCAATCTTGCAGCTGCAGTTTGGAGTTGTAAACTGTGGTTAGTGGCAGGAGTTAAGGATTTTTTCCTCCTGTAAAAGGTAGGTAGGGCTACTCCAGTGCAAACCCTTCCCTTGGTAGTTTGTTTCACTCATTGCATTAGTTTAGAGAAAGGGCTCCCAAGCTTAATTTACCTGGCTGCCCTTTGGATGCTAAGGCAGCATTTTTATGATGCAGCTCACTCGTACTTCTTGGCCATGTTTGGGAATAAAGCGGGCTCTGAAATTGCTAATTTTAGGGGAAATCACAAGAAGTTACAGCAGAGTATCTTGGAGAACACACCTGCACTGGCCATCCTTGTTACAGAGGGCAGAGCTCTTTAACCTGCAACTCCAGGTCAAAGGTGAAAAGTCTCATTCTGTAAATCCATGGGCCATCTGTAGTCTTCAATGGACCTCTTCAAAACCATCAATCCCTAAATTCTTCCTTGTACCCACACAGTGGAGTGGAGAAACTGTGAGTACAGAAAGTTAGAAACTTCTGCATTTGTTATGTGTTCCTTGTGGTGGATTTTTTTTTTTTTTTGATAAATTGAAAAGAAAATGCTGTCTTCATAAATTAACATGTCAGGGAAGGAAAATCTGAAGAGGCAGAAGTAATGTTTTTTCTTTGAGCTGTTTGATATGTTAGTGCTCTCTAAAATCTTTTAGCATATGCTTAGAAAAAACAGTCAAGCAAACTTTTGAGGATCTTTTTAAATAAAGCTAGAAAACTACTGCTTCCTTTGAGATCAATGAAGAGAGGGATTTTCTGCTATGAACAAACAGGAATGGAAGTGCAAGTGTCCTATTTTTCCTGCACAGAGCCAAGAACATATCTGGGGTGCAGTCACTGTACAGGATCATCCCCCTTGTAGGTTCAGCCAAGCTGTTGTTACTGGATCTGAGGAACTGCTGTGTCCTTATTTTTGCGGGGATTCCCTGATTACTGGTGATGAGTCAGGCAGTTCTCTGTCCCCTGTGCTGTTACATGGCTAACACAGCCACTGTGACTGCTTACTGGAAAGCCTCTGTGCTGTACCTTTGGCCTTGCAGAGAGTGTTCCTTAGCAGGGTGAGCTGAGCATTAGTTATTCCACCCTTCTGTGCCCTTGCCCACCTTGTCCCCAGCTCCAGGTTAAGTCCTGCTTTAGCTCATAGCAGCCATCTGGCTGGCTGGATCTGTCCTGGCAGGGACTCCACCGCTGCTCCAGAGCCTTCCTGGTGACCTCTGCTCCCTTGCTCTGGACTCTGCTGTTCAGGTTTCCTTTGATGCTGGTGGAACTGGTTTCTTTTGGCATTCAATTAGCACCTGGTTCCCCTTATCTGTCCTCCTCAAAAGCCCCTCCAGGGCTCCTGTAGAAGCTTTCACCCTAAGGCCAGTGGCTTTTAAATTGTCTCTGCTGCTTAATCAAACATTTTTAAGAGGGACTAAGGAAAGACACTGATGAAAGCATCTTGGAACAGCATCCCAAATCACTGTTATTTGGATTGTAAAAATATCATGGAGGAATATCATAAGAGGCTTGTCATCAGGGTAAGCAAGTGTGACTATTAGGTGCCTCAGTTTAGGTGTCCTGGGGGAGGATGGAAGTGAATATTCCCCAGAATTTTTAAGTAAATAGGAGGCAACTTTTTATTTCTCCATAGTTTCTCATTAATGTTTCCAAAGAGAAGAGCGGGTTTTTTCAATGCTCAGTCTGTGAAGATAAATGAAGACAAATGTTGCAGGAAGTGTTGGTAGAAGTGATTTAAGTTTTCTGTGAAAAATTCCTGTATTCTGGTCTGGTGCCCATAGTAATAATATATTACTGTAATGTCAGAAATATTCCTTAAAAAATAAACACTTTGGTCTTTTTTTCTTGTTTCTTGTTATCCTCCTGCTGATTTGAGCCAGGACTTCAATAAATTATCTGGCATTTACTCCCTGGTGCATAATGGAGACATGTATTCTATTCCTGACACACTAGGAAGCCTGGATCCTGCCACAGAGTGCAAACCTGGCTCTAGTGAATCCTCACTGGACCTGGCTAACAGTGTTCTCCTCCTTGGCTTAACTGCTTGCTTGTTGTCTTTGAGATGCCATAGCAAAAGCATGCAGGAGTTGAATGGGTGCAGTTTCATTTGCCTCCTGAGAATGACTTGCTATATAAATAGCAGCATGGAAATATTGTAAAACTTTCAGCTGCTAATAAAGGAGCTTTTCTGTGCAAGTTGCAATATAGCACTTATAGCAGCTGGGCAGTATTTGTGCTTTCCCGTACCTTCCCAGGATGTCAAATGCCCTATCTATTTATATTCATCATATATTCAAGTCTAAATGGACTATAGTCATTGATTCCTACTTTGGACTTCCTGAATTTAATTTTTGACTGCTACTTTTCCACTTTTAGTTTCCAAAAAATACTTACTGCAAGTTTCTGCTTATACTTACATGCAATTTCCATTCCAGTAAACATTTTCCTTACAGCTTTCTCACAAATTCAACACTTTGTGAAATCTGCTTTACTTGTATCTCATGGTGCCATGTGTAACAGCTCTTAACTCCTATTGGCAGGATCATGGTGGCAGTAAATCATGGAACAGAGGAACCACGAGTGATCTGGGATTGCTTCTGGCAGGGCAGTGTGACTGGGATGTTAATTCAGCTGATTATCTTTCTAAAGGAAATTTGATGCAATATTTCATTCTCCCTCTTTTTATTGGAGTGTTGAGTTACTAGTTCATTTTTTAGATGGAAAAGCCAGGATCCCTACTGGTCTTTATTCTCTGTCTGGTTGCTTGAAGGATAAGATCTTTGCTGTAAACGCCTGGTAGACATTCAGCCTGCTGTGTTCTGCCCTTGGTAGCTTTGTTCCTGGTCTCCAAGACAGTCACTAGGCGATGGCATGGCTGGATGTGGAAAAGATTAAGTCCTCTCTCCTTTGAATAGATGGCAGGGCTCCTGCTGGCTCTGGGGCACCTGGGATGTTACCTGCCAGCTCCACAATGTTTCTTCTGCTTCTCTGTGTACTCCAGTTCCTGTGCCTCAAAGGGATGGAAATAGAGGAGAAATAAACTTAAATGCAGCTGGTGCTGTAGCCCACGGAATATTTGGGCAGTGCAGGGTTATTCTTTCAGGTGAAGCTTTCTACAGCTGCAGCGGATCTCTTCTGCCTTGTCACGGGTCAGAAATAAGAAATATTTTAGAAATAAGCTTTGAACTATGTTTAGGGAGGAAAAAAAAGGTGCATTATGATGCACTGGACAACCTCAAACCCTTCCTGGCTTCTTTGATGCAGTCTTGCATGATGGGTTTGCCTTATGCCTGCTGTTGTTTTTCCTACATCTGTTTTCTCTTCTCTACCACGACTTGTCTCATTCCCCAAATCATTTTACAGCAGACTTTTCTTAGTCTCCAGTGGCCTTAGCCAAGCTATTTCCTCTCTTTGTGCTTTCGTTTCCCCAGCTGTAAAATGGGGATAATGAGACCTGCTTGCTTTTGTCAGGCACTTAGAGATGTGCTTACGAAATGCGCTATTAAAAGGCTTTCTATGTATAACTGCTATACAAACAGCGGTTGTCCAAGTTTATTTGAATTACTTTATTAAAGTCCAAGGTTCTGAGCATCCTTTGTTTTTAGCAGAGAATGTTATTTATGCAGTAAAAATGCCCAAAATGTGAAGCTATTGATCGTTGCTGATAAGTTGATGGATATTAAAGCATTAAATCATCACCACCCTTTATCAGCCATTCTGGTGTCTCTGGAAGCTGAAAGTGGTTGTGCATAGCTGGGGCCCTTGATTATCTTGGAGTGATCAATAAAAGGTTTTCAGCAGAAGCTTTTATTGCCACGTGGTTAAAATGTTCTTCCTGTGCATCCTGTACATGATGCATTCAGCTTGAGGAGAAAGAGAACAATCCCTTTGCAGGGTAACTGGATTACACAAAGAAATGTAGGCATTATGTTGAGGTAGATATTGCCACTTGGAGATTTTCCCCTCCATCTCCTGCTGCATTGTCTTAGGCTGGGAAGGTTTTCTGGCCTTTCATGGTGCTTGTCCAGCAAGTTTTGAGTGTTTTAATTACAACAGACCCATGGTGTTCAGGGAAGGGAGGAAATGTTTAGAAGCAAAGAGATAAAATCAGAGCCATAACTGAGCAAAATTGTTTAAAATATGTGTGTCTCGTTGGCAGAAGCGTTGTCTGGTGGCTCTCCAGTGTCTGGTGCCTCATGAACCTGTCCAGGAAAGGAAATGCAGAGCCCAGTCTGAAAGGACCAGTGCTGAAATGGGTGCTTGGTGTTGTCTGCAGGAGGGCTTTGTGCCCACTGTCTTCTATTGCTCCTCTCTGAAGTCATGCAAGGCCCTGCCCTGCTGGAATGCTGACACTGGAGTTCCAGTCTAGAAATACCTGGAAATATTCCTGTGAATTTAGCGTTTTATTGGGCACATTTTATTGAGAGGGCAGTGTGCAGTGTGTCTCTGTCAGTAGCTCAGCAGCAGCTTTCGCTTTGTTTTGCAGACAGTTTCCATCCTGGAGCAGAGGCTGACACTCACTGAAGACAAGCTGAAGGAATGTCTTGAGAATCAGCAGAAAATCATTCAGAACAAAACGAACTGATTTCCTGAGATCAGACAGGAGCTGAAGGCATTGGGAGGTTTGAGGTTGTTTGTGTTCCTAACAGACTGTGTGTGACTTGCTTTAACAATTTTGAGCACAATCTATTTTTCAATTGGAATGTATAGTTATTGTATCTGTAAATAGCTTTGTTACTTAACTAAAATAAAAGCAATATTTTATTCGTAAGCATGAGTAACAATTGTGATCTCTTGAGCTTTCCAGAAGTACAGCAGCCTGCATGTGGACTGAGTGCTAACCAGGAAGGTCACATCTCTCCTGTCTCTGGTCCTACTAAGTTCAAGTGTGTAAGCAACTTGGAGTTGCCAGATGCTTGGCCCAGGCTGTATTAGGCTTATTGCTGAGATGTGTGCTGGCTGGAGGTGAGAAGCAAAGTGCTCTCAGGATATTTGGGGCAGTGGTGTTTCCCCTCTCGTCTAGGACCATATCTAGCAGGTGAGGTCCTGTGCAGCTGGCACCTGGAAGGGTTTGTCTCAGCCCAGTCTCACACAGCAAATTTGACACAGCAGCTGGAGACCCTGGATGATATTTGTGCAGAGGTGATTAAATCTGACACATTTAGCCTGCTCCCATGTGCAATATAAGAAAAATGATTGAGGCTGGAACACAGGCCCCAGCAAGTCAGATGCAGGGTGATTTCCAAGGAGATTTTGCTTCATCTTTGCTTCTTAAATTAAAGCCGGGGCAAAGGGATGGGAAGGGAACTAACAGTGGAATGTTTTCTCCATCATGAAACTCCCCTCTTCTCATACTGGACCGCCTTTAATTTTTGGTCATTTTGCAGATGTTTTCACAGTTGAGTAGCTCATCACTGGCACCCTCCTCCCCTCATCACTCCTCCTGACTTTTTTGGGGCTTGAGCAGGTGTTCAGTATGTAGCTGCACAAGAATTTGGACTTCTGGGAGATCCTGTCTGCAGCACCTCTTCTGCTAACACATACTGACAGTCTCCGTTCTTGCAATAAACTCTGATCCACTGTCCTGGGGTGACTTTATGATGCTTGTATCCCCAGTAGTCTCTTCTGTTCATGCTGGATATTAAGTTGTGCACCTTTAAGACTGGTTCCAAGAGCTAGGGGGGGGGCAAAGAAGAAGCGCGCAGTTTGTTTTCAGAAACTGCACTCACTCCTCCCCATTCTGCTCCTGGACTGTGTTGTCTGCAGCAGACAGCAGGAGAGAACTCTCCTTTGTGTTTAGTTAGTTTTTTGGCTAGCTGAGGCAGAGAATTTCCCGGGACAGTGGTTTTTCTTTTTCTTGGAGCTGTTGGAACCTTCTCTGGACTGAGGGCCAGAAGAGCACTGGGAGCTCACAGCTGTGGCCCACCAGGCCTGGGATGCTGCCTTGCATCAGGAGGGACTGATAAGAGGCTGAGCAACCCCTCACAGCAAGGACTCTCTGAGTTTTGCCATCTCTACAGACAGCGAGAGGTATTATTGTTTAATATTATTCATTTCTTTATGCTTGTGAATACTTTGCTTGTTAAATAAACAGTTTTTTCCACTTTTCTCCAAGGAAATCTTTACCTGAACCAGTTAGGGGAGGGGCCGCTTGAATCTGTTTTCTAGAGGAACCCCTTTGGAAGTTTTCTCACAAATTTGCCCTAAACCAGGACACCCACATTCCTGGAGAAATGAGCTGCAGGAACTTGAGCCCCTCAGGGTTACCCTCCTCCCCGCTGTCTGTCTGACCTCTGCAGACAGGGAGGCTGCCTCAGCCCCTGCCCTTGGGGGTACCTTGTGCCACCAGCACCTGCCAGCCTTGCACAGCTTCCAGGGCCTCNTGGGGGGTGGGTGCCTCTTGAATCTGTTTTCTAGAGGAACCCCTTTGGAAGTTTTCTCACAAATTTGCCCTAAACCAGGACACCCACATTCCTGGAGAAATAAGCTGCAGGAACTTGAGCCCCTCAGGGTTACCCTCCTCACGGCTGTCTGTCTGACCTCTGCAGACAGGGAGGCTGCCTCAGCCCCTGCCCTTGGGGGTACCTTGTGCCACCAGCACCTGCCAGCCTTGCACAGCTTCCAGGGCCTCCATCTCCACATGTGTTGTGGCATTCTGGATGCTTGCCTGAGGATAGGCTGGCATCCTTACTTCACATGGGGTTTAGCTGGTTTTAAGGCCAGGCCATGGCTTTGGGATGGTTTTTGATGTTGCACCTGTTTCTGTTGCAGGCTGTCGTGGCTGGGACAGCACCTTGGTAGTGTTAATGCTCCTCATCCCACATGGGGGGAGCTGGTTGTGTTTTGCTGCCAGCACTAGGAAGCTTCTGGTCTCCTTCCCTCCTGGTCCTTTGTACATATCTAAGAACCCCTTGTTGGCATGATCACAATATTTCACTCCTTCATTTGTGGGAGGCTGGGAGCTTTCTCATTTCCATGCTTGGTTGATGATGAATTTCTCTCTGCTCTGCCACAGACTTTGTTTTCTGTTTCCAGGCTCTGAGTCTGATAAATCATTACTTTCCCTTAATGGAATCAATTCAGTGGTGATATTCTGTGCTCTTGCTCTAAGCTTTCAGTGGCTTTTTGCTGAGAGGCTGACATCATTTTCATTGAAATGAGCTTGTGTGGTGATGCAGATGGGTGGGGAGGAGGGGACTCAAAGATGCTGCGGCCAATTTGCTGCTAGAAAAAAAGCTGTTCCTGCCCTGATCTGCTGCCACTGAAACAAAGACAAAAATCAGTTGCAGGAGCCTAAACTTTCAACTTGATGTTCAGTGTTGTGGACTGGCCTTTGGGATTGGGGTGTGGAAAATTTAAACATTCCTACATCAGTTTTGAAGCTCACTTGGTCAGAGCATGATGCTAATAATGCCAGAGTTGTGGATTTGATCCCTGGATGGGCCATTCACTTAAGAGTTGAATTCAGTAATCCTTGTGGGTTCCTTTCAATTCAGAATATTCTGTGATTTACTTTAAAAATAGCCTTTGCATCCTTTTAATGTGTCGTTTCTAATGTCTTAGAGACACAGAAGCAACTTGCATATAGTATTTTAGAGAGGATGGCAGTACAATTGACACATTTCATTGTATGTGCAGAGATGCTCACATTTGGGCACTTTTGATACAAGATGCTTTTCCTTTTCAGATGTTCTGAGTGAATCCATTTGAAAGATGAAATTGTGCTTCTAAAACAGGTTAAGTGCTCAAGTGCTGAGGGCAAGTGGTATGTAGGGTGTTGGTGCTGTGTTTTAACCCTAGTTGGCAGCTAATCCCCCCCACAGCCCCTCACTCACCCCAAGTGGGATGGGGAAGAGAATCAGAAGACTAAAAGCGAGAAAACTTGTGGGTTGAGATAAAGACAGTTGATCAGGTAAAGCAAAATGTGGAATTCATTCACCACTGCCCACGGGCAGGCAGGTGTTCAGCCATCCCCAGGACAGCAGGACTCCATCATATGTAATGGTGACTTGGGAGGACAAATTCCATCACTCTGAATGTCTTCCCTTTCTCCCTCTCTCCCCAGCTTTCTCCCTCTCTCTCCCATGCTGAGCATGATGCCACATGGTCTGGGATGTCCCTTGGGTCAGTTGGGCTCCTGTGTAAACATTGTCCCCTCCCAATTCCTTATCCCCCCCCACCTTCCCCTCTTGGGGTGAGGCGAGAAGCAGAAAAGACCTTGGCTCTGTGTAAACACTGCTCAGCAGTAACTAAAGCATCCCTGAATTATCAACTCTGTTACCAGCACAAATCTGAAACAGCCCCATAGGAGCTTCTGGGTAAAAAAATAACTCCATCCCAGTCAAAAGCAGCAGACTGGGAAAACTGCTTTTCTTAACTTCTTGTTCCATGTTGTTGTAGAAGTAACCCAGGGTGGATGGGAGTGGGGAGTCAGGAGGAGAGGGAGTCTTACAACCTCTCTATGATTTAGGTGGCAAGAAAGGTAATCTGAAAAGATTCTGACAGTATTATGTACCTTCTTTGTCCTAAATCTCAGCAACTTCATCTTCCCCCTTACAACCCTCTTACCTGGAATAGTACTTAAAACATACCAGCATTTCTGAAGGCTGGCTGTGGCTTGAGAGGCAGGCAAGGCTTGGAAACTACAAGATTGACATTTTAATCCTTATACTTGAAGATGGAGCAACAACCTTAAAAAAAACCCAAAAAACTTGAGGAGCCCAAATCTTGTTGCCTGTCTTGTCTTGAGGCTCCAATGCTTTATCCACTAAGCACCACAGGTTTTTTTTGCAGAGGAGAGAGTAACCTCTGGAATGAGTTAAACCCACTTTTATTTTTACACTCATGATCTTTTTTTTTTAATGTGGGCACATCTGCAGTGTCCCATTTGTGAAGCTGTTAACTCGGGGAGCAGTGGAGCAGCCAAATGAGGAGCAGCCTGTGGTTTGTCCTTGGACTGACTTGGCCTCTGCGCTGCTTGAGGACAAATCCTGCCTTTAAAGCCTCATGTGGTGAGATCTGTGCGGGGGGGAGGCTATGAAGAGTTAAGGATTTTGTTTTGGTTCTCCAAGGCATGGTGGAAGCCAAGTTCTTAAAAAAGTAGTTTAATTTGTTGCCATTACATTTGCCAGACATATGACCTCACTAAACTTTCAGCAAGGGTTCTTTGTTCCGAGATTGGCCCCTGGGGAGCCTGGTGCTGCTGCAAATGGCTTTTTGGCTGCTGTGAGTATGGAGCATGTTAAACATAACCGTGAAAAAGTAAGAATCTTCAAGGACTGCCCACTTTCCTTCCTGTCTGGGAGCTGGAATTGGACAGATACAACAGCAGAGCTCATTACTGAATAGACAGAAACAGCAGAGCACTGTGGTACTGACTCTCCTGGCCGGGAAATGCAATGGCCAGGAGCATCCTCTGCCCACAGGCTCGTCACTGGACATGAGCCTGCCAGCTAACCAGGAAATAAAATCCAACTATGATCTAAGTAGCTGGGCTAAAACTAGCCAGCCTCGTGGTACAAATACTTATTATATAACCTCTTTAAAGAGCTGCTTTTGAACGAAGTGTTTTTTGAAACACAAGTGAGTAGGAGGGGAAGGGAAGCTAATCGTTTTACAAAGGTTTGTCACTCTGACGTGAGAGCAGGGCTGTGTTTCTTCTCTTGCTTTTAGAAACGGTTGGTCTGCAAGTGGCAGGACCTGATCACCTGTAGTTTTGGAAAGGAAATAAGCTGGGAAAGAAGATTCTCTTGTAGATACTCCTCTGTGTATTTGACCTGGGTTTAGTGTGCTGTAGGAAGTTTTACGTGTGTCTCAGGGAAAGCTGGGATTTGCAGCTCTGCAACAGAGCTGTCACTGTAGGCAGAAATCTCTCTTCAGTCCCCCCGTTTTCCTTGTCAGGGGAGATGTCTATAAATTACTTCCTCTGTCAAGGTACAGGTTCCATGAAAGAAGAGCTTGTCAGAGATTTGAATGCGGGGTGTCAGTGAAGAGAGTGATGGGCTTCCAGGGCGCAGGTCTGTGGCATCCCTTACCTTCTCCCTGTCTCTTTGTAGCACAGCAGCCAGTGCTGCTGGTAAAAGGTGTGCTGAGAGCCTTTGTGCTGCACTGCACAAGTGCTGGCTGCCACCTCTGGTGGAGTTTGAAGTTATCTGGTATCAATTCTGAGCAGAGGTACATGGTTAAGCGGGCAAGCTGGGAGAGAGTGCTGTGTAGTGGTTTCTGGTGGGGGATGAGCATGGGGAACACCTGCACATGTTCTGGCAGAGGGTCATCTTCTGCTCAGCTGCAGCTGAGACAGGCCAGGTAACCACTGCTCAAGGCCAGGAATTTGCCATCTGCAGGGAAGTCTTTCCCTAGTGACCACCTTTAGATCTCTTTATACTCACTCCAGCCCTTCCTCCCTGATAATGCAATACAGCTGGAAACACACCATTCTGTTGTCACAAAAATGCTAGGCTTGAATCAGTGCCATGACCCAGTGCCAAAAACCTGTCACCCCTGTTCTCCCTCACTGTTTCTGCTCCCTGCAGGCACCTTCCATGCAGCTAATAACTCACTGCTGCCTTCCAGAGACCAGGCAAGCTGAGGACACAGTGCTGCTCTGTGTGGCACAAGGATTTTGCTGCTAATTTCCGGTGGGGAATGCTACTCAGGCTGATCTTGCTTACTGCAAGAAGTTTGTGGCTTTGTGGAGCATGTGCCAGTGGTGGTAGCTGTTCTTGCAGCTGGTGACTGAAAGGGTTAAGTTAAGCAGCTGCCTGGATGGAGCTCCTGCATGGCCTCTCTTCCCTCTGGGGTGGCTGCTCTTGGCAATGATTTTCTCCTCATGTTTTCACAGCCAGAGCTGAGCTTCCAACTGGAGGAAGGACTTCTGCCTGTTTCAGCTGAAATGAGCACCTTGGAGTGTGCTGGGCACCACGAGATCCTCCTGGCAGCATGGTATGGGCAGGGGACAAGAGGGCATTGCTGTTCCCCTTGTGTGAATCCACTCTGCCACATGTAGATGCTGTAACAGCCACAGAGGCTCTGCCTGTCTCCTGTTACACTTGGTCCCTGTGGTGAAGCAGGTGGCTTGTGCTAACCAGGGTTAAGTGAGATGATTTTCATCCTGTGAAAGCCGAGGAATTTCCTTTTCCTTTCGTTCCTCTAGGCTGTGATTACTTCAGAAGACACTGTTCTTTTCATCCTGGGAACAGTAGGTGTTGATTTCTGTATCAGAGTCTTCTGATATAGGCCTGCGGCTGGAAAAGTTTCTCATTTCATGTTGGGTTCCCTAGGCTGGGAGCTTTTTCCAGGAGTTAGGGATGAAGATTTTGGCTTTTGGCACTTGTCCCCTGTGGACATCAGTCAGTAGAACCAAGACAGAGGTAGCTGTGGTGTTGCAGGAACTGCTGAGTGCTCCTGGAATGAGAAGGGCAGGTTTCAAGACTCCTGTTTGTGGAGCAAGACCCCCAAGGTGATCTGTTTGTATCTGGCCCTATCTATGTGCTGTTAAGTTAATTGACAAGTAACTCTAATGCCACTTGCTCTCCTGCTTAAAGATCAATGCTTGCCTGCTGGGCTATTTTTTTCTTTGTAGCTCCTGTTTGTTTCCTAGAGGAGAGATTATTTGACCAGTGTATTTGTGTGATGTGTTTCTTTCTTTTACTCTATTATTTATGAAATCAATAGATCTTAAAAAGGAACGCTTACCACAAAGTGTCTGGAGCAAGGTGTGCTGAGGAAAAAGTGAAAACCTGCCCGCTGGCATGGCCTTTCCTATCAGTCCAGTGTCTTAGCTGGAGAGCAGAGCTCACCTGAGCACAAAGGGGTTGATTGTCCATGAAAATGCTGTAACAGCAGCCCAGGTGATGGGGGCAGAAGCAGAAATTCTTGCCTGAGTACCTGCGGGTCACACAGTGAAGCAGGGCCAGAAATAAGAGTGGGCCATGAGGTTGGTGTTCTAAATTTGGCAGCCCAGGTGGGAGATGGGCAGTGTGGTCCACGCTCTGTGCTGCAGAGGATGCTGAAAACTCTTGGGATACCTTTGAGAGGGGCTGTTGGTGGTGTTGAGCAGGCTCAGAGTGCTCTGGAGACATTGCAGCTGTGGTGAGGGCAAGAAACAAAGCTGAGCAAGTTTCTGTGTCTGGTCCCTTTTCCCACCCTTTGATAGCAGTGGGCCTGTTGGTTTCCCTGTTCCCTGTGCTCCCTCCCCTTGGGTTGGCAGAGCATTTTGGAGACTACGTTCTTTGCTGCAATTCCCCCACTCTGCCTCTCCTCACCATGTGCTGCCTTCATTGCCAGCTCTCACACAAGTGAAGATGAAAGAGAGCAGGGATGATTATATTTAATAGCAATGAAAATCGGTGTGGTGATTGAGGGGCTGTTTTCCTTCCTGCTCTCCCACCTCTTAAAGTTGGGAGGCAGCTTTGAAATCTCACATGGTCATTTGGCCAGCCCTGGACCGGGCTCCACTGTGGCACCAGAGGGGAGGGGAAAGCCAGATTGCATCTGTGTTGTCTGGATTTTCCAGCCTGGTAGACCGAAAGTCTTTTTCTCCCCTCACTTAAATTAAAAGCCCCTTTGCCCCCTTCTGCACAGTGCCTCTGCTTTAGCCCCAGCGGGTTGGCTCGCCTGCCTTTTGGATGCAAATACTTGCTAATTTACAAGTTGGGGAAGGAGCAGCAGAAAGCTAATGAAGGTCAGCTGAAGTCCTCTTTCCTTAATCCACCCCAGCAGTTCACAGTCTGGATCAAAGAGCTGCAGGATCAGCTGCCACTCTTCCTGCAACAAGCTGCTCTGGCCTGTGCTGGGAGTCCAGGCTCTGGGGAAAGTTGCTGGAGGTGGAGAGGTGCTGAAATGCCAAATGATAAATCTCCAGCGGACACTGGAAAAGGTTTTCCCTGTCTTCAAGACTGGCATGAAGTGGATGCTGTGGTATCTAAGGTGTTCAGAGAGCTTAAGGCTGAGTGAGTGACAAAGGGACTGTGACTCCCACGGCTGGAGCCAGTGTGTCTGTCTGTCTGTCTGTCTGTCTGCAGTGAGTGGCAAGGCAGTGCAGCCACCAAGCCCAGGAACAAGTACATGCTGNGTCTGTCTGTCTGTCTGTCTGTCTGCAGTGAGTGGCAAGGCAGTGCAGCCACCAAGCCCAGGAACAAGTACATGCTGTGGCCTTGGCAGAAACCTCTTTCAAAGCATGACTGTGATTCTTATCCCAGAATTTATTCAATGTCCTGGGATCCCTTCTTATCCTTCATCAGCTTCCCACCACCCCAGACCAAACGCTGCTCATTGCGAGTGTCTTCCCCCAGCCTCTGCAGCCAGAGTGCAGGATGTGGCAATGACCCAGCTTTATTCCTGATGTGTGGCATACTTACCTTTCCTGTGGCTGCCTGTAACCTGCCTCCATCCTCCTGAAACCCTCCTGCCCGCACAGACAGGTGAGACTTTCCTTTCCTGCCCACCACAGAGATGCTGAATCCAGCTCCACCTCATCCCCAGGTATTTCTGCTCTCCCCAAGGCATCAATCACCCCAGGGCTTTTGATGAGCTGTGGCTTTTGGAATGTGCAGAGCTACCCTACGCTGGCCACTCCTCTCCTTAGGATCCCTTGCCTTTTCCATGCTGAGCAATCTTTGTTTTCACCCAGTGAGAAATTTTATGCAATTTAACTATTTACTTAAGGTTTTTTCCTTTCTTGCTGTTGCTCACTCTTAAGCTACATGGAAATTGTTCTTAAGAACATTTGCATCAGTCCTTCTGAAGTCAGTTCCTTGGCAAACTTAGGAGTGCTGCTATAATCCATCCACATCTATCTGCACCCCTTTAACTAATAATTTCACTGAAATCCCTGATGTTAGTTAAAGTGAGTCCCTGTGGCTAAACAAAAGGGGTTTTGGAAGGGATTTAACCCTTTGCCTTCCCAGCTGCACAGACTGAGTAGTGAAGTCCCAGCTGGCTGCCTGGGAGCTTTGCCTCACTGGAGGGGAGATCAGGTACCTCTGTGAAGGTTGCTCAGAGCTGGGGTTGGGGCCAGAGGCCCTTTCCAAGGTTATCAGCTCTGATGAGGTGTCCAAATGCAAAACACTGTGAGTGCAGAGGCACAACAATGAAACTGTTCTTGACTCAACACAGCACCTTTGCAATCATTTTCAGGACTATTGTGCTGAAGAGGCTCTAATGCCTCCTTTCCTTTCAGTCACAACATTTTTTTCCTTTTTCCTGAGCCTTTTCTTTGCTTGAATTTTCATCCTGGCTGGATATAAAGCTGCCTGGTGGCCTTGCAGGATATGTTACATATTGTCCCTGCAGCTGGTGGTCAAATAGGTCCTGCCACATCTGAAAAAAAAAGGGGCTGGTGGTGCAAAGTGTGGAAGATGGTTTTTCCAGGAGGCTTTGTGAGGTTGTGTTTAATTTTGTGGTCTTTGTTCTCATGCAGGGATGATGACATCAGGTGATATAGACTCTGGCCCAGCGTGATGACATGCCCTTGGAAACCTCTCGTCACCCTCCAGCATGACAGCCAGGTAAAGCCAGGAAAACATGTCAGGAATGCTAAGGAAAGCAATAAATGTGAAAATTTAAGAGAAAAAACATGGCTGCAGCCCCCTGAAAAGCTCAGCAGAGGCTATTGGCCCACTCTGATTTTTGTTTGCCTCTATTTTCCTGTAGCCTCTCAAGAGGCCTGGCCTGACTGAGAGCTGTGTGCCCCGTGTTTCTCATCACACCCTGGCAGTCATGGGCTTCTGCAGACTCCACAGCTGAGGTCCCAGCTGATGGGTTTTGCAAAACCCCTTTCAAAAATGTCATGAGACAACACAGGGCTGGAGGGAAAAACATGTGCCACTTGTGTCTGCTGGTATGTGTGAGTGAAACTACATCCAGGAGTCTGGGACAGTGCTGGAAACAGTCCTTTTCTCCAGTTGATAATCCTTCCTGGAGACCCACCACATCCCTGCTGGAAGGTTTCTCTGCTCTCCTCTCTGCTGGAAGCTGTCACATAGATGGGGGATGTCTTGTAATCCCATCATTGCACAGTCATCCTCAAGATCTTTGCTGGAGACCTGATGGAAGAGGTCTTACTCTGACCACTCTTCATGGACAGAGATCCTGACTCACTGCAGGGTGGAGTGACTTGTTTTAGACCCTGGCACTTGCCTGCAGGTGGTTGTGCTGTGACCTCCAGCTGGGACATGGCGAGGCAGCTTTGGGTGCTGCTGGCAGTGGGAGTGTGGCGTGGCTGGAGCATCCAGCTGTTCTGCCACTGCCTCAGCTGGCTTTTGCAGCCTGTGTGGAGCTCAGCTTTGCAGCTGCAGTGGCCGAGTCAAGATCAGCACCTCTATTTCTGTTTCTTTTCGCCATCCCATGGGACACTTGTGGCTTTGCCTACTGGAAGGCACCCCAGAGTTTGAGTGCTGGGTAGGGATGTGGTGTTGCAGTGAAAGTTTTGGTTTGGCTCTGGACTCCCTGTCCTGAGCTGGAGCTGGTGACCTGACCCTGACAGACTAGGCCTTTTTCTCCATAGACAGGGATAATATTTCTATGAAAGGGGTGCTGTGGAAGTCAAAGCTAAGTGGTACCAGAGTTACTGATGGAAGACCTGCTGGTGTGGAAAGCTACAAGAAACCCCACTGTAGTGGTGTTCTCCGCTCTGTTGTTACAGTCCAGGAGATGGAAATGTCAGTCAAAACAGAGGCTGCTGAGGGTGAACCAGTCTCTTTGGAGATTGCAGAACAGCATCCTAAAGATATGTCCTCACAGTTGCCTGCATCCCTCACCGGTGTCTGTGCTTGGCTGAGGAAATAGCTCACAGTCGTGTTGAAATGTGTTTGGTTGGGTGACAGCCCAGGTGCAGAGCTCTGGGTGCTGTTTCATTTCCTGTGCATCTTCAGTCTCATCTCTCGAGTGCTTTCTCAAGAGGCTTTCTTGTCTCCCACACCAAACCTCCTCCCTTGTTGACTCTTCACAGGATGGTTTCTACACTTGGATTTTCTGTCTTCTTCCTCTTTGTCTCCTGAGGTTTCATGCCTGTTAGGTTCACTGGAGACCTCTGAGAAGGGAGGGATCCTTCTCTCCTTTTTTCTTCCCTGCAGACTGCATCTCTTGATAAAAGCCCTTTCTCCCTATTGTGTTGTGCTGAGTGACCAGGAGTGTGTCCCTGCTTCAAGTCCGTTTTCTTGGCTCACCCTGAATATGCTCGGAATTTGCTGCTAGGACTTGCAGTTCCTGACAACCACATCTTCCCTCAAGCATCAGGTGTGGAAACAGACTATCACCACCACTTTGAGACTGGTTTCCCTAGTGGTGGGCTTCAGGTGCAAATCCCAGATTTAAGTTTTCCTTCCCAGCCTCTCACCGTTCTCCCATTGCTCTGATCAGCCAAGGCTGGTGGGAATCTGCCATTCCAAGCAGGATGCTGGGATGGGGGCAGGCAGCAAGGTCCTCTGCCATCAGTGCTGTGTGGCTCGGTGCCTTGGCTTGTACAGTGCAAGAGAGAGCATTTCCTGTTGTCCAGCAAGTGCCATTTGTGGTGTGCTCCTGACAATGTGCAGTGTGAAGTCGCCTCTCAAACCTGAACCACAGAGCTTGTGCTGATGAGATAAGGCTGTGCTGGATAGGATCTGCCCTGGTTGGTTGTGTTACACCTGCATTGCACAAAGTGGGTTGCTCAGGCAGTGTTACATCTCCCTCTAATGCATTTGGGGTGACACCCGCACTTTCACCATTGCCCAGGGTGGCTCAGGGCACGAGGAGAGGCTGCTGCAACAGGCAGGGGAAGGAGCCAGGAGGCGGCGAGGCTCCTGTTGCTTAGGCTGGCTGCTGTGGAGTAGAAGGATTTCAGGCAAAATCCACGCAATTTGGACGTGCTCAACACTTCCCCTGAGCTTGTGAGCTTGATCTGCCCCTAGGCAGCTCAGTTCCGCCCCACCCCATGCTGTGTGGGGCTGTGCAGCTGAGAGAAGCTGGGGAGGTCCTGTCCTCCTCCAGTCACAGGGGAGGATTAGCTCCCTAAACCATGCCAAGACAATAAGCTGCAGATCAAAGGCAGATGAGGTTGGCCAAGCTGTGTGCAATTCATCTGCCCTTCATCACCCATTGCTCCTTGGATCGTGCCTGGGGGGCTGTGGGTCATCCAGCGGTGTGGGAACAGTGCTTTGGTGGTCTGTGTGCAGGTTGTGGGGACAGGTTTGGCTGCATGGGAGGCAGAATCAGGGGATTATCATAGCATCTCTTATCTTAAATACCATCTCTTATCTAAATGCCCTCAGTTGTACCTTCTGCAACAAAAGCTTGCAGGTTTGAGTAGAAGTGAGTTTACCAGGTAGCTGCTGTGGTGTGGCTGGATGAGCAGCAGATGCCTGGCTGTGAAGGGAAGCTTTCAATAACTTGTCTTTGGTGCATGATGCTTATGGAAAGCCTCTGGGCTGGCTGACTTCAACTATCTGCTTCCAAGCAAGACCTCATGCTTGGAGTCTCTGTACTGCCCGGGAGAGTGAGGTTTCATGTTGAGGAGCTGAAAATGGTGAGTGAAGGCTAAGGAGTGTGGCCCTCCTGCTTCACCACAGTTTTCTGGAACAGAACGTTTGCGCTGTTAAGAAACACTTAACTAGTGTAAGCTCTTGTTGAAGGAGCTGGATTTTACTGCAGCAAGAATGCCCTCAGTCCAGGGCAGATGCCTGATCTTCTCAAAGCCCATCCAGTGTTTCTGCACAAGCTTATTTTCTGTGGGCTGTTTCAGAGATCTAGGTTATTAAATCTTACGACCCAGGTCAATAAAACTCCTTTCTGGCTTCCAAGCTGAAGGAGCTGATGTCACTGGAAGCAGTACTGAGTGTGCCATGGTTATGTACCTTCCATCAGGAACTGAGGTGGGTCTAGAAGAAATGCTGACTGGCTTTCTTGAGAGCTGAGATAGAGCTGACAGCTCTTGGAAATGTGTCAGAACTGTGGCAGGTTTTAAGGGAGTGTTTGAAGTACATGCTAAACAAAAAACTTTCCCTGTGCCCAGGACCCAGGTAGGTTGTGAGCTGGGCAAGGATGGACAAGTACCTTGGTGGAAATAGTTACACTCTTACATTCTCTGATTAGTTGTCTTTCCTAATTTCCCGCTCCAATTTTGACATGTGTGGATAGAAAAACAACTGTGAATCTTTTCCCATAAAAAGTGCCTTTGTTTTCCAGCAGACTCTAGATCTGATAGAAATGTTTTGGGGTGGGAGGTATTAATTGCCCTTAGCACAAACTCATTTTGGAATGCAGGTATAAAGTGTAATGGCCACATCCGTTAACAGGAATTTGGAGCCTCATTGCTCTTCTAGAGGTAATTCTGATTTTTTTTTCTATTACAGAGGTGCCATAGATGTTTTCATATTCTCAGTCATGTTGTGGAGGAAGACTCAAGCAGCAATTTTCTGGTTTTCATTCATGATTAGAGACCCCTGGGGTCTTTGAGGGAAAAAATGACCATTTTTTTAAATGACAAAGAGAATATTTATTGTCCTGTTTGAAATTGCTTGTTTCTTATTGCTTAGTTGTTCTTAGCCTTCCAAAGGACAGGTGGTTTTGAGTTCCCTGCTGTTGTTGAAATATATTAGACTTCTCATTCAGTAGCATTAGGGAAAGTTTTCTTTTCCAAATGTGGAAATTTTGTGAGTCAATTTAGTGCTTCAGTGGGAGTCATTCTGCAACATCAGCAAGATGGCATTTGCTACCAGCCAGCATCTACTGACTTGCTGTGAGTGAAATTGGGTGAAAGATTCGGGTGGACCGCAATTTTGCAAAAAAAATGTCACTTCCTTTACCCTGAACCCATCACAGATTTAGCCTGACTTTGGTCAGGGCAGTGTTGGGATTTTTGCTGCTCCCCTGTGCTCAAAGCAATCCCATGGAATTGCATCCAGGTGCAACTTCCTCTTGCTTCCAGCAAGATCTGAATCCATTTTGCCCAGTTCCTAAATCCTACTCATCTTGTTTTATTCAGCATTTTTTTCAGTCAAGTAAGAAGCTGCTCAGTTGGTCCTGTGTTGAAGCTTGTGAGGATGGGGGAAGATAAACTCTTGAATGGTCGAGGCATTAGGACATCTGAGCTAATTTCTAAGATGTCAGGAAGGAAAAGGCTCTCTGAATCACACACCCCGGCTTGGCAAGCTGTTGCTGTGATGTTACCTGCTTGGCTAGTGACACCTGCATGCTTCCCCTCTGGCCTTGGATGACAAAATGACTCATTGATGTTCGTGGTGTCCACTTCCAGGTGATGTGGCCCTTCACCACAAGACTTGGAAGGCTGCTGTGATCCTTGGGTTGAAGAGGAAGTCAAGGAGAATTCAGGAACTTTTGTACCCCTGGAAAATCCTTGCAAGTTTTTGCCCTGGACTGAACAGCAAAGGAAAAGTGACCAAAAAAAATCGGAGGCCTCCAGAGCAGAAATGTCTCAGGCATAGCAGCTTTTCAGAGCAACAAAACAATTGAACTGGACTCCCTTTCCTCACACACAGACCTTCCACTTAGACTCTCCAGGGAATAGACCTGAAGTCTAATTCCAGAGATCTGGGCTGGAGGATCTGGCACTGGGGACAAGTGCAGCGATGTTGTCTCCCCTTCTGGGTGTTGAGATGTGATGATGCAGCCTTGTGTAGGTGTGAAATGTCAGCAGTGAATGTTTACCCAGGGTGCCTGACGTGACGTGCAAGGACCTGCCTGTCATTTTGGACCATCTGTTTCTTGCTGTGGAGGTGTCTCTTGCCTTTCCTGGTGTCTTCCTCAGCCTGGTTCTTCTCTTTCCAGTCCTGGTCCTTTACTGCAGGTGCTGCTTTCTCCCTCTTCCAGGTCTTCCATCCTAAACCTGCTCTGTAGCCTTCTTCCCACCAACACCCTGGTATCAGGTTTGGGTTTGGATTTTTGTGGTGGATTTGATTCCATAAAGCAGCACCCCTTTTGTGAACTTGTTTTTCCTCATTTAAGTGGTTCTTGCTGTCTCTCCCTCCCCTTGGCGTGGAAGAGACACACTCAGGCTCTGCCTGTCTGACTTGCACTTGCTCAAGCCCTGGGGAGTGCAGCGCTTGACCTGACGTGATCCTGCAGCAGTGGAGAATACCTGTAACACAGGGGAGAGAGCATTCATTGCTGGAGTAACCAGGGAAATGGGAAATGCCTGCCTGACTGTGTTAGAGCCCTTAGGGTGGCTCTCCCAAAAGACTCTGCTCAGGGAAGAAGCTGCCCTGGTTGTTTTCCCTCCCTATTCAGGGCTTGGCAGCACTGTAGGACAGTCTACCTGTGCACCTGTGGGTAATTCTTACCCTGACCCCACAGCACTGGCTCCCTGGTGCAGGGGGAAGAGACCACGTGCACACTGCAGCCTCATGTCAAGTGGGATGTAACTGTAGTCAGGGTTGGCTTGCTTTTGGTGCTGGGGAAGGGATCATCCCTTTTTCTCCCAGCTCTGAGGCAGGAGTTTTGTTATGCTGTGGGGGTGCCTTTCTCTAAGGGAAAAGGGGAAGACCAAGGAGGAACAATGCCAGAAAGATCTGATCCTGTCATTTCACTCCCAGCCCTGGGTAATGCTGGGCACTGTCTGCCCCGGCCACCACCACAGCTTTTTGGTGGGCACAGGGTGTCCTGTGCCTTGGCATCTCTCCTCTGGCCATGGCTGGTTCTTGCAATGTGGTTTCTCCTCCCTGGGCAGATGATGAATGAAGGAGAGCATTTCCCAGGACATCTCTCCTGGGTAAGCCTCTATGGTGCTGTACTTATTTTGCAGGATTGATGCGTTGTGCACTTTTCTCTCTGGCTGATTCAAGCAAACACACACAAATAACACTGCTTTTATCTGCCCAGGTCCAGACCCTGCTCAAAGCCTCCTCTTGGCATGACTCACTCCTGAGCAAGCCCTGGAGAAAATAGATGTGGTAATTCAGTTGCAGATCCCATCCTTTTCTCACGGCCCTGTGGTCAGCTGGCTTTGTCAGATGTGCTCCAAGTGGCTGACAGGAGAGCAAGGTGCTCTGAGCAGGAGTCTTGCATCAGCCAAGTATCTTTTCCTGCCTCTCCTACCTGCTCCAGCCCTCCCAGAGGGATCCTTCTGGTTGAGAGGATACTTGGTCCCACAGCAAATTTGGGACACTCTGTCAGCTGTGATGCTTTGGCTCTGGTAGAGGTCTGGGTGTAAACTGGATTCTTGATCCATTGAGCAATTCGTATGAAGTAATTAATAAAAAATGTGCACTGTCACTTTTGTTGATATCCTGGCCTCTGCTGGTTTCTGCGAGGGTGAATTCTGTTCTCTGAAAATTTTGGTTTTTTTACAGAATGCCTTTTTTTATCATCCTGTTTTCCTTTCTCCTGTTTTGCCTTTCTGTGTCCTCCTTTTTAAGCCTTAAGTAAAACCTCATCCTATACTAAAATCCATATTTTAGGAAAAACAACACATAAAATTGAAGGAGGAAGCTGGAACCCAATTTGATGAATAATAAATAATCTTGGAATCAGAAAAGCCTCAGCTCTTTTTCTCAAAGCAGCCAGTTCACTACTGGCTTGATTTGCTGCTATAAATATTGGCCAGGTTCTTTCAGCTCTTGGGAAGGTAAATGAGAAGCCATTGCCAGGTTTGGTTGGTATTGCATGTCTAGGATGATGAAAGGGCCAGAGGAAGGGGCAGATGTGGATTGTGAGCAGGGAGCTCAGCCCTATACGGGCCAGCAGCTCCGGGTGCAGCACAGAGCCATGTGCTTGATGTGGAATCTCCCTTTGCCATGGCTCCAACACCAGCCTGGGAGATAACTCGTGCTGGCTCCATGCTTTCAGCATGGCAGGATGCTCAAGGCTGAGGCGTTTGGAGCATTGACACTCCCCACACAGCCTGGAGTGATGGAACAGTTGGGCATCAGTGATGTTGGTGCTGTGATGCCCTTCCTTCCTTCCTTTGCCCTTAGAGGAGCATTTTTGCTTCATCAAGTCCCACATGTGACAGCTGAAGCTTTGTCCTCTCTCTGTCTTCAGTGGATCAAGTTCTTATTCTACTTTCCTCCACAGTCTGCATCATCATAGAGCCATAGAATGGTTTGGGTTGGAATGGACCTTAAAAATCATTGAGTTCCAACTCCCTGCCATGGATGAGCCTGTTCACTAGATGAGCTTGGTCAAAGCCCTTGTGCAGTCTGGCCTTGAACATGGTGGTAACTCCTAAACTCACAGGTGGTAACTCCTAAACTCTGCCTCTCGTCTTTCCATGCTTGCAAATCCTTTGCTTGCTTGTTGTTTAGCTTCAGGACAGCTGTCCTCTATCCTGCCCCCTGGGGCAGGTTGCTGCAGGATTGAATGTGGTCCTTTTTGGCACAGCCTGAGCCTTGGGTTTGGGCTTGTCCCCAGCCTAGCACAGGGCTTGAGCACAGACCTGAAGGAGGAGATAAGTACAGCCTTTGTGTGTTTGACTGGAAGCATCTCCTGTTTCCAGCAGCAGTTGTGAGGGATGCCAGGAGCTTAGAAGAAGAATCAGGGGCATGTGTAGACCCATCCTTCCCTGGCAGGCAGCCCTTGGCAAGCCATGGTTTAAATTCTGCTTCCCCTGGCAAAGATGGTTTCCATCATGCTTAAGAGAGGATGGCTTCTCCAGGAATTTATAGCCTCTGTTATTATCACAACTTGAGCTTGTTCTCCGGGCTCTGTGGAAATACCCCCATCACCAAGGCTGCTGTTACTTTCCTGAGGAGCTGCACGTTGCAGGTTCAAGTCTGAGGAAGGTGCATCAAGCTGGGGTATGTCTGCTTTTCACTGCAAGGACTTTCTCTCTTGTGGTGGCCCATGTCACACCTGCACAGGGCTGACTCGACTGGACAAATGATTGAGGACACCAAGTCCTTGAGCACAGTTACCTGAAGAACAAGAAACATTTGGAGATGTTTTTCCCTCAACTTAATAACTTTCCAGTGGAGCTAATGACAAAGCAAGAGCTGCACTGCTACCAGCATAAGTGTCAAGTGGTGTCCTGTGATCTCTGGTGTACTTGCCGCTGGTGGTACCCTGAAGTTCCTGGTCTGAGGGGGTTTTGCTACTGTTGGTTGAGGGATTTTTTAGCAAACTGGCCAAGGGGGATTCTCCAGCAGCATTGCCTCAAGGATCCTGGCTGTGGTCCCTGCTTGTGTCTGGCTGTGCTGCAGTTGGATCCAGTAGCATCGTGTCCATTTCCATGGCAACAGCACACGCATGACCATAATAAAGTCAGATTACAGTTCCTTCCCTGTGTGTGCGGGCAGGAAAGGAGTTTTCTGAGGTAAGAGCTCAAATGACTTGCAAAGGAGCATTTTGGCTGGGTAAAGGCAGACTTTCCAGTGGCTAGAGAGGTTGTTTGTACAATGCTGGAAATGCTAATGAAGACTGAGTGAATTTTCTGGGATTTTTTTGCTCTGCTAAGCAGATTTCATGCACACGTGTAGTAAGAGCTAAATTTAAAGGGTGATTGTCCAGAAAGGGCTACAGAACAGGTCTCTGAAGCCTGCTCGTCCCACAGGGAAATAACACGGGCTGTGTATTTTCTCAGAAGTGGCTTTAATGGTGTGGGATCCAG
>VYZR01125202.1:7760-18937 GCA_013400675.1 Oxylabes madagascariensis
CCGAGGGAGTTACCTGTGAGCCATGGGCAAGGCCTTGAGGGCCCATGAACAGAAGATAGTGCAGAGGGAGGGCAAGGGAAACACTGCCCCACCTGGGTTAACAGCTCATGGAGATGGGGATGGAATACAGACTTTGGGCACAGCTTACATTGTAATCTAGGACACTAACGCACCCCACATGCCCCATAATTTCCTGAAAGGACAAAAGAGAACACAACTTGTGCTGGAGATCCCTTGCCCAGCTGTCTCCACGGCCTTGGGGTTGGTTATTGCTCCTCTCCTATAGGTAGACCTTCAACACTAAATCTGGAGACATTAGGGTTGTCTGTCAGCGGTATTCTGTCACCTGGGTATACACAAAGACCAAAATGTGATCATCATCATTATCTTAGCCTAATTAGTTGTTATGGAAGATAGTGTATGTCCAATGACAGGATTGCAGAGGGAAAGCTTTGAGCAACCTAAATGTCTTCTCATGGTTGCTGTTTTGCATTTTCACTCTTTGCAGAAGGTCAAGTCCTTCATCCTACTAGATNCTAGGGATATAGCAGTAACAAAATATTTTAGACTTCAATCCAACCTTACATCTATGCATTAATTTACAAATCAAATTATCCCACTTGCTATTATTCCTGTCTACAAAATTTTTCCCTCAACTGACAGCTTAGTTTCCTAAGATGGAAAATATACCTACATATATGCATCTGATTGAAGAATCACAAAGAAACTGAAATTTCACTCACTCTTTATTGAACCATTAGATTAGCAAAGATTCCACTCCTTCTTTGTNATGACATTGCAGCCATCTCCCCTGTTGCTGGCGGGATCCTGAAATAAGGATATGAAGAAAAACAAAAAATTAGTATTGCAATGTTGCACTGTCAGTCTCTGGAGGTTTTTTTGCACTTCCTCCTCCATCTTCTCCAGGTGTCTAAAACTTGTCAAGTCTCTACCTTACAAAACAGCTCATTGTTACTGAGATGCAATGTGAAGTTTCCTTTGAGACTGAATCAATTTTCTCCAATTAATGCAGCTGATGTGTTAACCTACATCAGTGGAAGGAATAAAAGCATACAAAAAATCCAGTCCAAACCCCACCATTGTTTTATATGGATGGTAGATTTTCCTCTAAAGATGAAAAAAAATGAAGTAGGAAAATTTAAATTTACCTTGTTTACATTTTACTGTGAACCTTCTGAAGATGTTTTCGTAAACATTATAAAGAAACCAATGTCAACAATTAGTTTTGTGCTCTACAAGTTTTTTATTTTTATATTCAAATATTTATGAACCTTTCTTTCCTTGGCAACTATTTGAAGATGTCCTGAGTAAACCAAGTTTAATTTTAAATGTTAATTATTATATTGAGCATATTGTGGCTAGCAAAACATGTCCAATAACAAGCCAGTAAACTAGAAGATCTTCCAGAAGGTACTTTCAGATGGAGTAAAAATAAAACATGAAGAATAAAGTCTCTTTTCCAGATTGTCTTAAACACCTTTCTGGAGTCTAAATTCTGTATGCCAACAGTGTATAATCATTTTTTGATCTGGCCTGTGCTATTGATGCAAACAACATCTTAAGAGCTTTCTCACTTTTGTTTACATTTGAAGCCAGTATGAACCATTTCCATCTCTCTTGTTTTACAAGACCTTTATCTGTCCTTTTTATGACTTCCAATTTCTGCAATAACTATGAACCGTCATCCTTAAAGGAGTTCTCACCCAAAAGTGGGTTCTTTGTTAAGTGCCTTGCAGAACTAGAAACACAACCATCATGTGCCTACTTACTTAAGGCTTAATTACTTTTTTCAGGGTCTTTGATTAAAAACATGCCTCTCTTGTTGCACTACATTCATTTTATCAAATATGATAAATTTGCTTGTTTCAAATTCAAGCTCTAGCTGCATTCAGTGAAAAAAAAAAATCCCACAGAAAATGTTACAGAACCTGCAAGTGTCATAGAGCTGCCTTCTGATTAGCTTCCTCATAAATAATATCCATTGCTACTAGATATACTGTAAAGAATTCTTGTTTTCCTCTAGTTGATCTCAATAGTCAGAAAAAAATTCAGACCCAAAGATACTAATTTCTCCTGCATCTCCTTATCCTATTTTTACTATCTGATATTTTGAATGATCTTCCCACACTAAGTACTTACAAAGGATTCATGTAATTTCTTTTATCAATCTGATGAGCTCCCTGTTGGAGCATGAAGCTCAGTGAGTGCTTTGTCCAGACTCTGATGGGGAAAGTGCTCTACTGTTGGGAACATCCACACCACCACCACACCCTCCCCAGAACAGAGCTGCCCTCTATAACATCCTCCATCTCCATCACCATTCACCTTTCACCATTCACTCATTCACTCCAAATTTGGCAGGTATGAGACCATATCATTGAAAATCATGACTCCATATCAAATAGTTTTGTGCAGTTGTACTAATTCTCTCTTTAGTGATCCATTCTCAGCTTTCAAGTGGACTTAAACATACCACATAAAATAAAGATATAATACAGAATGTGTTTTCTTGGGTGTAGCTGTACTGGAGAAGGGGATAAAGTCTGTTCATCATGTATATAGGCATTCATCTGTGCATTAGATGCACACAGCCATTCAGTCAATGTCATCTCTAGCTACAAGAGGAAGAACAGGGACAATAATGTGGAATCATTCCTTTCTAGCTGGGAAGAGAAGGATTCATGGACAGATTGAAAATTTTCTACTAAGATCATAATGAGAAAACCATCTGGTATTATAAGAATAATATATTATTTCCCAGAGCTTTCTGTCTGAGTTATGAGCAAAGGTCAAAGATTCTTGGTGAAGACCTTACAGTCAGTCCTTTTTTTTCCCAAAACCCTATCAATCAATCAAACAAACAAACAAAAAGGCAACAAGACAAGAAGAAAAAGAAGTCAGACTTTAGTCACAGATTTTTTTTTCAACACTATAATAAACTTTTTATTGAAGTTGTCTAAAATTAATTATATAAATCCTTTATGACCCATACTACTTTTACTTCATTATGGTAAGCTACTCATACACTTGCAAACATATCTTCCAGTCTTTTACTATGAAAACAAGTGGAATGGATTCATGACCTACATATCAGAGTTATTATTAATTTTTTCATCTTCCTTTAGTTTTACAACAAAGACTTCTTCCCTGAAGGAATTTACTTCGATTTGACATGCTAGTATCTTTGAATGATTTATTCTGTGTGTCTTGGAGGACAGAGAATCTTCTTATAGTGATCACATAGAAAGAGTTCTTTGTTTTTTCTTAACATATTGAATAGTAGCATACTGGAGACACAGAAGTATATGGGTTTTTGGTTTTTGTGGGTTTTTTTGTTGTTTTGTTTTTTTTTTAAGAAATGCTTTTCTAATAAATTTCTTCTAAACAAATGTATGTATAGTTGCAATACGCATAAATTTCAAATGTAAACCAGTGGTCAGGAAGTGTTATGATATTAATCAACTTCTGCATTAATTCATTACTTGAGTGCATATGGACACAGCTAACAATGTAATTTTATTTACAACCAGGAAGACATGGTCAGTGTCTGGTACACCAAGACTCCCCAAGGTTTAATAAGCTACAAATTGCCTACATCTTGATGACTTATTTTTTCTTCTTCTTCCTATGTGGCTAAAAATAGCTTTTCATTAAACATGAAACTTACTGTGTCAACATCTGTGTAGAGCAAAAAACACAAATTTCCCTCTGGAAAAGTTTCTTCCAGGTCAATTTCCAAAGTTTGTTTAGATTTTTATAACAGAGCAAAGCAGAAAATAATTCAACCACTTCTATAGGTATTATATAAATATATAACCATAGTTACTGAGCAAGTGTTTAATTACTGCTTTTCTTTTTCTTCCTCCTTCTAAAACTATCAAATTGTATTTGTGAAATAAAAATTAAAATCAGTTGTAAAAATAAAGGGTTTCTACAATGTGATTTGATGAAACAAGAGAGGAAATAGAAATATCTTGGAAAAGAGAAAAAGATGTCTTAAACAGATTAGAAATTGTTATTATAGAAAAATGTTGTCTGAAACAAGAATGATATGTTTGGGGTTGGATGTGGGCCTGACATTTCTGAGTCTGAAAGATTTTTAGCCTGCTAGCAGCTGCTAATTTTTTCCCAAGGGAAAATTTCTCAAGAGAGCTTCTTCTCAAAACAATATTGGCAAATAACTATTTTTTCCCAAAACAATCTCTCCAGGTGGTGTTTTCACCTTTGTAGTTCTGTTTCTCTAGTTTAACCAATGGAATTAGAGAGGTGCCTTTCCTATTCACCACTGATGTTAAGTCTGTATCGGAACACCTTATAAAAGGTAGTAAGAATTAGACAATAAAAATTCTCTATGCCTTCTGAAATACATGGAGTCTCTCATCTTCTCTCATGTCCTACAATGTTTCAGAATCAAATTTCAAAGTTTTCAAAATTTTCCATCTTTGCACTATAAAGACAATGGTGAACAAAACTAAAAATAATAGAGAATTTTATTTTCTTCATCTCAATAATTTGAAATTAAGGGTAAAACTGCTCTTGTTTCTCAAACTATAATGAATTTAATCTCTATGTGAAATCCAGAAGGAAGAACAAGCTGTAGACCATCTTAAAGTAAATCTTTTCATAGGGTCAGCTCCACACCTAGCATGCTTGGGATAATTAATGATAGTGCTGGGGGTCTTCACAAATTAGAAATATCTCTTTGATATTATTAATCAGCTGGGTAAGGGCAGACATTATTTGCACCCTCTGGAATGTAGCAGTAGGTCTTTTGCAGTCTTCTGCTCTGTGAATGCACAAGATAACAAGTGTGTCTTTTTACTGACCTAAAGCCATACAAAACATGTAAAATGTCACAAACTTCTCATCACTCTAAGATTTCTACACAACCCCATTACTATGCTGTCTGACTGTGCTATGATCCTACATCTGTTTATTCTCATATTAAAAGCCATATTAAAAAGACAGAAACTGTTCTTCCTGACACTGAGAAGAAAATGGACCCAGGAGCTGAAGAAATTTCCCAGTATCAACAACTCTGGGATGGGTCCAGAAATTAAACTTTCAGCTGAAGAGCCACCAAACAAAAAAATTTCTTTCTTCAATTATTTATGTAAATTTATTTATGAATTTTACACTTGTGCATTTGAAGATGAATGGTGGATCAAATAAGAAAAATATAGAGCAGGAGAACAGCATAACCAGAAGAAGAGAGATAGGTTTTGAAGTGTCTTTGAAGCAGGAAGCAGTGATGAAGATAGCTTTTGAAAATAAGGTAGAAGGTAATAAAATCACCAGATGAAGGAAAATATTAATTCATGGGACTATCAGAAAAAGAGAAAGATTATCAGCTAAAGGGGAAAAAAAAAAAAAGAGAGGATGAAGACCTTGAGAAAATTAAGTCAGTCAAGAGTAAAGAGGTCGAAGAAAAAAAGATTCTGAACCAAAATCAAATAAATAAGTAGGAAGAACATTTTTGTTCAGTGGATTCTGTATCAGAAATAAACTAGAAAGTAGGCAGAAGAGAAATTTAGGCTAAAGAAAGAAGAGAAACCACAGAAGTCAATACATTAAATGTTAAAATTTAATTTTAACCCGAGAAGCTAAAACACATTAAATGATCAATAATTTAGGACTAAACACTGACAAATATCAAAAAATACTTATAATGACAGAACTTTCAGATTTGTGAAGAAAAATAGAATTCAATTTAATAATGCATTCATTTTCTATTTGCATGTTGAATTGCAAACCAGAAATTAATTAAATTGTGTCTTTACAGCCTGTGTATGATAGAGGATTATTGACAAAGGAAATAAATATTTTGTCCATGCAGAAATGTCAGGTCTTAAAGTTTTCTGGGAGAAAATACAGATATGGAAATGTCTTAGTGACACTGAAGGTTGTAGGGACCTGCTAATACGCATTTGCTTGGAGCGCATTTAAAAAGGAGTGATTTTAAAAAGACACAAGAGACATTAAGCTCAAGACTAAAGGAAAAATTTAAAGATTCTTAATATTTCTAACACCCATCCATGGTGAATATATTTGTAACATCAAAAAGTCTTTTTCAAACAATATCTCTTTTAATGTCATGTCAGGAAATATTTTGTGCTGGGGTTTTTTGTTTGGTTATTTGGGTTTTTTTTTTTTTTGTATGACAAGTATTTCTGTCATCATTTGTTCCTTTTGTTTTGCTTTTAAATTCTGTTCAAGCTTTATTTTTTAAGACATAAAACATTTCCTTGATGCTTGTGATGGCGCAGTGGTGCTGTTACCATGAATTTGTGAGGTGACTGAAGACATCACATAATGTTGTAAACCTCATGTAAAAGACAAAGATCATTGTCACTGTTGGGGGTTCAGGTGTTTTGTTTGTTTGTTTGTTTGTTTGTTTGTTTTGTTTTCTCTTTCCTTTTCTTTTCTTGTTACCAGTGGAATTTTTCCCATTGTGCTGCTAAGAAGCACAGATGTCCGGGTGCTTGAAACAGAAGGAAGGGGAAACTCCTGCTCACTGCAGCCTTCAGACTGTGATGGTGTAGCTGCTGCTTGGGAAAAGACCTCACTGCTGCTGCAGAAGCCCAGCTCGGTCCTGTTTCTTCTGGCGGGGGGTGACCCTCTGCTCCTGGGAGCAGCCACTGCCCTGGGACCTGGTTATCCCCTGCCTCACTAAAAGAGGGGCCTGTCGCCGCGCTGGGAGCAGGGTCGCTGTTGTCCCGCCCTCCTGCTGTTTCTTTGGCACTGCTCTGAGTCTTTTCTCCACTCAGCACCCTCTGCCTGCTGAGACCTTCTGCATCTTCAGCCATCTTCTGACACATCTCTTCCATCTTTTCCTGCCTCGGACACAGCCGCCATCTCCGTGTTCTCCCCGAGCCCGCCCCACAGAGCCCCCTGCAGCCGTGGAGGAATCACTGCACCCACCCTGCCCGGCCAGGAGCCAGCAGCACCCCTGGTGGCGGTGCCCGGAACTGCACCCAAGGGAAAGTGCTGCGCTCAGGGAAGCTGTTCCTGCTTCTGTTTATTATTAATGCTGTGGCTGTTGTTTGTTTGCCTTGTTGGACATACTAGTAAAGAACTGTTCCTATCCCTTTGCCTGAGAGCACCTTAATTTCAAAATTATAATAATTCGGAGGGAATTGATTTACATTCTCCATTCCAAGGGAGGCTCCAGCTTTTCACTGGCTGACACCTGTCTTTCAAACTAAGACAGTCCCTCATAAGAAAACTCAATCACAATACCTCACGAGGTAAAAGGAGGAAAGCATTTCCTCAAGTGGAGGGAAAAACAGCCCAACATGGGTAAACGATCTAAATTATTTGATTCACAGGAAAACAAACACTTCTCTGTGAGAAAAAATGTGTCTCTGGTTTGAAAAATAGCAGATATTTTCAGTTTCTATGTATCAACTACCACTATAGCTGGAAAAATATCAGAGCTGTTGGCTGATGAGAGAAAAGAGTGCATAATTAATAGAATATCTACTGATTGCTGTTTCTCCTCACTTTCCTGTAAAAATGGTAAATGCCAGGTAAAATTTTTTTTTTTTGTGCTCTGTCACCACACTTCCCCCTTGCTGGTGTTTTCTTTCAGCGTGAGCCTCTCAGTTCAGCTCACAACTTGCCAAAAAGCCCTTGTGGCTCTCCCAGCAGCAGCAGCAGCANCATAATTAATAGAATATCTACTGATTGCTGTTTCTCCTCACTTTCCTGTAAAAATGGTAAATGCCAGGTAAAATTTTTTTTTTGTGCTCTGTCACTACACTTCCCCCTTGCTGGTGTTTTCTTTCAGCGTGAGCCTCTCAGTTCAGCTCACAACTTGCCAAAAAGCCCTTGTGGCTCTCCCAGCAGCAGCAGCAGCTCTCCTCTGCCTTCCCTTTGCCTCCTCCATCCTCCCTCCTGGTATGCAGCCAGAGGAGCTGGGTAATAGTTGGCAGCTGCAGCCTAAAGGAGGAATGTCTTTGTCAGTAAACCCCCAGGAGCACTGGCTGAAGGAGAAGAAACAGGGACAAGTTGGTTGTCTGTACCAGCCTGCATCAGTCTCACCTGTTGTAAAATCCCAGCCATTTTCATCTGTCCACATGGTTAAAGTCTCCTCCGAACCCTGTGATACTGATGACTGGAGTGGTGTGTTATGCTGGCAGTATGGGAACCAGCCCTTCTGAATTGCAGTCCCACCTGTTCAGGTTTCTGCACTGAGATGGAGCATTCTGAGTGCTCTCATGCAATGTCAATCCTCTTGCTGCTTAGCAGTTTGCTGCATAGAGGTCCCACACAATCCCTCATCTAGGCCAGCATGTCATAAATGTTAAAAACCCCCCTGTGTTCAGATCCTGGGGCGTGGAAAAAAAAACATTATCCTTATCTTTCTTTGATCCTTTTCTCATAAGGGAAGATAAATTAGATGGCTTGTCCTAAATCCTGCAGCCCTGATATGCCTCAGTACAATGAAATCTTGTTCATATCTAAAAGCTTTTCCCCCAGCCCAGTTATCTCAATCCTAAACTGTATCTTATTATATTTAGCAACAAGAATTTCCTATTCTGTTTGGTCTGCCACTGACTAACAGTGAAGATCCTTTGCCTTCTGTTCTGTTGTAGTATATGTCCAAGTACTTCAGAAATACAGAGAGTGTCTTCTAGTAGAAAGTGTTAAGACAAAATACATATACTAATATAATCTCAAGCAACAAGAACTTGCATTTTTTTTTAACATTAGAAGACTACAGAATTTAAACAAGAACAAAAAAACCCCATGATGCTTTGAAATTCCAATTTCTTTCAAATAAACAAATACCTGAATAAGGTAGCCATACTTCACACTTAATACCATCTACATGAAAATTGATTTTCTGACGACTTAAGAAATTGCCAGTCATTATTTAACAAGTGGCACATTACAACCCAATGAAATCAATGTAAGGATCCTGTTTTCTTCAGCAGTAATTTGTAAGAGAGGACAAAGAAATAAAGCTTACTGCTGCAGCAATGATGTCTTTTCAAAGGATGTTGGCACCAGGAGCAAGCAGGCAAATAGTTGATCATGAAACTGAGACTTACTGGTGACAAATGTCTAAAAAGTTGGACTTTTTATTATTTGACTGGCTTATCAAGCGCTTTGAGATCACACTCTGTGTATATGGAATTGAATTAGTATTTTATTCATGCAGCTATTGGTGTGATGCTATTTTACAATTCAAGCCTGCAAACATTAGACCCAGAAGCACTCTCAGGATTTTTGCTCTGAAAGCACTGGGCATGGCCTGATGACACATGGAAGAGACTCCAACAGTGGAAGAGAACTCCAACACAAAGCAGCCTCCTGTATTTTAATTTCTGTAGACATCTGATCAGACACACATATATAGAAGGTGTGGAAAGGCACAGAATGCAAGTTTGTGTGTAGTCCTAGTGATCAGCTTGTTACCCATCTGGAACCCTGGCAACATGAGAAATTTTTCAAATTAGCTGCAGAAGGAGTCCTACTTATTCACACAGATGTTCTGTAATCATCTTGAACATTCCCAGGATAACTGACTTCCAGCAGTACCATTTTGCAAAACTAAGAGGTACGGAAGCACCTTTGGGTTGATATATGAACAACAACAAAAAACTTTTCCTCCTAAGCGTTAGTAGATAAATTCTCAAATGTTATTTTCACATATTCTTTTCATAGTAAATGTTACTTTTTTAAGATAAAAATAATTCAATTTTACCCCCTGAACTGATATCACATCTTTAATTCAGTTTTCTATTTTTTTATTTTTAATAAATGCATAGGTGTCTATAAAACTATAAGTCTTTGCTCAAAGTAAATGCAAATGATGTCATTTACAACTTTGAGATCCGTTGTTGACCCTCTTACCGCAGTGGGCTTGGCAGCAGCTTTGACTTGTTAGAAAAAGCCTTTCAAAGTCTGCTGATATATACACCATTCAAAACAATCATCTACCAATTAAAGCAAATATGGTGTGAAAAAAAAAAATAAAATTGCTCGTGCCCTTGAAGTAGTGTGATATTTTTTATCAGCTCATCTGGATTTCAGTTGTGACAACACGAAAAAGGAGAAAAAGGAAACAGTTTCATTAGATAATCTTAAAAATCAAAATGTCACTTTCCTAAAAATATTTTGGGGCTATAGATATTAGCAGTGGGATTACAGGTCAAATAACGGCTAGGTAATCATAACTAATAGTCTAAACCCTGGGATCAATGAATAACACTCAAGTTTTTCCTTTCTTTCCCACTCAATATTGCTCATTTTTCTTTGAGAATATGCAAGTCAGATAATGGGTCATTAACTTTTTCATTGATGATGAAACCTAAGAATAACAAAATTTTAGGATTTTTTAATATATAATTAAATATGTTCCAATATTAAAGCTGATGAAATCTCTCCACAGTGTTTTAGGGGAGAAGATAATTTTAGAAGTCAGATTTTCATCATGACTTTTACTCTAATTTTGGTAAAATAATGTTTTGAAGATGGCATAAATTACAGTTTCTTTTGCCCAAAAATCATAGAATTATAAAGTAGTTGTGTCTGACTGCTTGAATATAAATTTAAATCTATGGAAGTCTGAGATGTGTATAAAAAACCCATCCCACAGATCTTTTTCTGACGCACTGTCTCTTTCCTGTTCAAAAGAAATGAGAAGTTGAAAGTGCACTCTGTAACCTGATTCTTTACTGCTTCTCAATTCTCATACAAAGTAAAGATAAAATGCTATGTGAAACACTAGTATAATGTACTTTGTGTTTGTTTTATAAAATTTTTTATGTCTGCTCCATCTCATCATTTCACTTCACCCTTCTAAAAAAGCATCCTACACTCTGTTCTACACCTTTCATCATCAACTTGCAGGTGTAGAATCAGAAAGAATGCCCTGATCTTTCTTTTCTGAAGGCTGAACAAGCCAAGGTCCCCAATCTTCTCTTCAAAGCCATATTCTCCAGGGTCCTGACCACCCTGGTGATCTTCCTTCAGTGTATAAATGGCATCAGTGTGCCTGCTCTGTTTGCATATATATTTCCATGTGCACCCATCAGAACTTTGTTCTCAGCCTCATTTGCCGTTTAACGTCGACTACCATATTCAGTGACCTCGAATAATTTTTGAAACACATCTCTTCCATTCACACATGATCTGTCACAGATTCA